>CAAKHG010018448.1:0-23203 GCA_901007715.1 Dactylopterus volitans
GGGAGGTGGGAGGTGGGAGGTGGGGGGCAGCACAGATTGTGACCTTGAACGCAACACGGAACCGTGCCCTGTTTGTATGGGCAGGAACCTCCCGGAACTCCCCGACCGGTTTCTGTGTCACGCTGCTTTTGGCGGCTTGCAAAAATAAACCGTTTTCCATGTTAATCCATTTCACATTGAGCGGCTCTGGAGATGAATGGCCATAATCATCCGCGCGTGAAAGCCTTATCGGCTTCACTCGCCGTGCAATTCAACTTGTAATTATGAGAGGACGCGGACCGGTAATCGCCCGCCGCGCCGCGGGCACTGTAATGCGCCGTATGGAAATGGCCGCGTGTCGGCGGGCACAGGTGCGGCGATCCGGCGTCCCCCGAGCTCCTGCTGGCGCCGCGCTTGTGAAACGCATTAGCCGGAGCTCGCTGGGAGCAGCTGTGCGCCGGCGCTGGCGGGGGCTCATGTTTACAGGTCAGGTTGTTTCGGGGGAAACGGACGAAGCCGCTTTAATTGTTGCAGCTGTTTCTGGCCAAACAAACACATGGACGCGGTGATGAAACGCTGAACGTCCTCTGGAGCCCCCGCGGAGGTCTGGAGCTCCAAGCGCCGGCGTGCTAGCGGAGGCGACGGCGTGCTAGCGGAGGCGATGGCGCCGGCGGCCGAGCCTGCGGAGGCGACGGCGCCGGCAGCCGAGCCTGCGGAGGCCGGGTCGCTTACCTTTAAAGAGCTGGTACATTCCGGGCACGATGATGATAACCATGGCCAGCAGCTTGCTGAACGTGAGGAAGATCTGGATCCTGGCGGTCCAGGTCACGCTCATGCAGTTCAGGTACATCACGGAAGCTGCAGGGACCAAGAAGTACGCAAAATTACGACAGCAGATGTTCTCGTCAATAATACTTCCCCCATGGCGCCATAGCGATAATTGTTTTGTTTTATGTGCATCTCCGGTGATGTTCCCCAGGGACGGGTTCTCGACCCCCCTCCGTTCTCTATATACACGCGTCCCTCCGGCCGGATCATCCACAGTCACTCGTGTTAATCTAATCCAAATCTTTCTAACGAGTCTTCCTCTTGGGTGTTTTTGTACGTGTTTTGCTGGCTAACCACCTCCAGAAACCAGCCAACAAGCCAAATATTCCATTCAGACACTTTGACTTCTAACCTTTTACAATATGAAGCCTTTTCTTAAACAAAAAAAAAATGGCACCACTGAAATGAAGGGACGCGCTTTGATTCTGAGCTTGACTCTGATTTTTATACTTACAACTTTCGTAAGCTTTAGCACTAACGACGTTTCATTAATTTGAGCTTTTTCCCCCTTTTCTGATTGGCTCCAGCCACCCAACTATGCACCTCAGCACTCAGGAAGTGTTCACGCTCTCAGCGCTTCACACCACATCTCTCAGATATTAAATGCTGGATGTCACACAACTTTAAGTCTGAGATACTTTTATTCGGTCCCCCCACGAAGGTGAGCGGCGATCCGGAAAAGAATCGGGCACCTTAAATCTGGATGTTCTGCTCGACTGAAATCACAACGGCGTGCAGTCGTGCGCTCGTCCAATCAGAAGGGTTTGCAAACTCGTTTTTGCCTTTTGAATAGCCTCTCACTTTTTTCTCCTTTTTTTTTTCTTATGTTGGAATCAATAGTTCTATGTTTTAACTGCGGTCTTATCTTTTTTTTCTGGTTCTGCACAGGAGAACATGTCTTCTTATGAAGTTTTTTATTGGGTATTGATTTATCTTGACTGTGTATTATGACACTTTTTCAAAAAGGCATGAAGTTAAATAGGAAGGAGGCGCGTGTTGAATAAACGCTGCCAGTGTGGTGGAAGGAAGTGATTTGGTTCCTGCAAAAACACAAAGAAATGGATCCAAGTGAAGTGGAACGTCAAAGGTCGAGTGGGTTTATGAATGTCATAGTCACACTGAGGGCATTTACGGAGATATTTGTACAATATTGCTCATGTAAGAGGGGCGATTCATCCATGAGATGACTGGCTGCGAGGATTCATGGGTTTAGATTCTTATCAGGAGCAGGTATGAGGGAAGTATCAGAGGTACTTACCAATTTGTCCTCTACCTCACAGGAAGTGGTAAATGTGTCAGCGTGCCTTCGTTTTTTATCAAAGAACTTCATTTAATCTGCCCATAATTGCATCAAAGAAATGATCATCTATTTATCTTCCACTTCTGCTGTAACGATTATGAAACAGAAATGTTTTAACACTTAATCACCTTTTTCCAAGGAACTAGTATATCATGTGATCATTTTCATTGCATTTTGAGGAAAATGTTGGTGAAACCTGCAAATAATTTCTGATCATCGTCTGCGTACCATGAAACTCGGAGAGCACACACATGGAGCGCCGCCGCAGTTTTGGCACTGGCTAATAATTGCTGAGTCGGCGCAGATCCGGATTCGCTTCGTGATAAGCAGGTGAATAACTTCATGTTTGGAACTGAAAGATACTGCAGTATCTTACTTGTTATGTTTCACTGTTTGATTTCATGTGCTAATCCAAGCCTTTAAATCGCCCCCCGAGGATAAATATTGGCGTCGGCGGCGTTGGCGTCGGCACTTACTGAAGCCGATGGCGGTCACAAGTTTGACAGCGATGGGCGGGGTGTCGCACGGCATGAACACGGGCTGCAGGATGTAGCGGCCAAAAGCCAAGGCGATGACGGCCATGGCGGCGGGCCTGAGGGAGGCAGACACGCTTCATTAGTGGCGTTCCTCAGGGCGTATTCCACACATGGAAAATAGTATACGACACTTTGAACTTTTACTGTCCTGTACTGATGAAACGATCATCTGGAAGCTTAACCCCAATCCTAATCTAACCCCAATCCTAACCTAACCCTGATCCTAACCCTTATCCAAACCCATGGAGACACTGAAGTTTGCCCGTTTTAGCCTCCTTTAGCTGGTTTTGTATCTCCTCGCCACCCATGAGCTCATTTCCAGCAGAAGCTCTGGTAGACCTGCAGCCAACTTCCTGTCTTTATTATTATTATTATTATTATTATTATTATTATTGTTGTTGTTGTTGTTATTATTATTATTGTAGTAGTAGCAGTAGTAGTAAAAGTAGTAGCAGCAGTTATAGTGGTAGTAGTCATAGTAGTGTTATTATTAGTAGTAGTAGTACTAGTACTTATAGTAGTAGTAGAAGTAGTCCTTGTAGTTATAGTATTATTATGAGTAGTAGTAGTAGTAGTCGCATTAGTTATAGTAGTAGCAGTGCTTATAGTAGTAGCAGTAGTAGTAGTCATAGTAGTTATGGTCGTAGCAATAGTTATAGTATTAGTTAATAGTTATAGTATTAGTAATAGTAGTAGTAGTAGTTACTCAGCGGGCATTGTATATGTGTGTGTGTGTGTGTGTGTGTGTGTGGACTAACAGTTTCACAGCAGCACACACACACACACATATACACACACGTGTGCGCACTCGCGCACACACACACACACACACACACACACACACTCTCTGCCGGCCGTCCGAGGGCTTCGGTCGGGCTCCAACATGGCCGCCGGCCCCGCAGGCTCATCTTATGGCTCATCAGCGCTCTCTTCCCCGTTTCCCAGCAGCCTCTGCCGGTGCTGAGCCGTGGAAGCCTGGGAAATCTCTCTTTATCTGGCTCCGTCTTGTTTTCATTCCCTGCCTGTGTCTCCATTCATTGACCCTGCTCTCCATCGGGCCCCGTTCGCCCGGAGCCTCCGCTCTGTTTTCACTGCTCGGCCTCTCGCTCAGCTGCACACGGAGCTTTGCCTCAGCTCGCCGCTCTAAACGGCCTCCCGAGTTCACGTCAGGCTTCCTGTTATGGAGCCGCGCGCGTCGCCAACACACACCGACAAATCAAACAGCGGCGCTGAAATATAGATGAACAGACGATATGACGATCACGCTCGTCCAGCGTGAAATAACCGGAGTCCAGGGACCCTCCGGGGCACCTCCAAAAAGGACTTTAATTGACTTTAAACTTTAATTTCACTTTTATTCGTCTCCTCCATCTCCCTTTTTAAACCGGTGTAACATCAAAACCGTAATCGCCATATTGTTCATTCTTTTTGCAGTTTTACAGATTTAATGGATATGAAACACTGAAGGTGATATTCAATAAAAGTAAAGAAGGTGGAGGGGACGCGTTTCGGAACGCCTTCGTCCTCAGCTCAGTAACATAGATCAAAAAGTACAAAGGTAAAAAGTTCAAATAGGAAACGTTTGAATGCATTTCAGATGTACGGCTCAATTTCAACACAACGCTAATCAGTGATCAGGGTTAATTAACGTAAACCACATACGCTGATCAGCCATTAACATTACAACATTAATTATTATATTAACACAGAAGATAATGCGCCAATTTGGATGAAATTGATATTGACGAAGGACGTTCAACATTGTGTCAATGAATATGGAATCATTGTCCCTAAGGAGACACCGTAGCGTCAGCAGCTACAAATTTGAAAAGTCACATCATCACGAACGCGAAGCAAACAATAGTCCTGTAGGGGGTTCGGCAGTTTCAGGGGTCAGAGGTCAGGCTCAGTAGACGGGCGTTACCTTATGGCGATGAGATCCGCCCACAGTCGGAAGAAGGCCATCTTAGGTCCGAAGGCTTCCAGCAGGTACGTGTAATGTCCACCAGACTTCTTCACACACGTCCCCAGCTCGGCGTAGGACAAAGCTCCTGCAGAGACACGGGAGACCCGGAGCTGTTGGTCTGCCTCATCATCACCATCATCATCACCATCATCATCACCATCATCATCACCATCATCATCACCCACACCAGAATCCGGCTGCATCCCGGGACTCAGCGTCACCCGGACATCCCATTGTGGGAGCCCCGCCGGCCTTCAGCCCACCGCCAGGAGAGCAGGACCGGGCGGACGAGTTTAGATCGCATTGTTTAGGTAGCAGGAATCCCGGAGGGGGGGTCCCGGGATAATGTGCTCCGTCTTTTCATTACGGAGCAAAACTGCGGGATTTAAGGATGCAGCAACAGCGTGTGCAGCGGTGCCATGTCTGCTCTGGCCCCTGCAGCGCTGGTACCTACGCTGGTCTGCAGGTCCAGGAGTCGCTGAGGGAAGAAACAGCAACCCGAGAACCAGTTGGGTCTGAGGACTCCTCAGTTTGCTCCACTTAAAGTTTTCTATTTACTGTTTCCCTCTGAGAGTGAATGAGGAGGGTTCTAGGGAGTGCTGCCGGGTTCCCGAATCACCCGGGTTAATGACTCAAATCTTCCTACGGAATCAGGAATCAGGAGTTCAAAGTCTCAACATCTGCTGGACGCATCGACGCATTCACGGTTCCAGGAAAGTGTCTCCAAAGCCGCTTTGGTCCCTGGACTTTTCCCATCTTCCCAACAGCAGCTTGACATTTCAAATTCACACTGGTTGAGAAACTCAGTCCCTGAGCCGCGGGGCGGGTCTTTGTGGTGGCGCTGGGTTCCTGAATCACCCCGTCAATGATTCGAATCTTCCCACTGAATCAGGAACCACGAGTCCGAGGTCCCCATGAACCCGGATCCATAGAGTCCTCCGGCTGGCTAATGCTAAGTACACAAGGCCAGTTAGCGACTCAGCGGGAACACGGCGGACTCAGATGATCCGGTTCACTGATTCAGTGAACCGGATCTTACTTAGATTCAGTGAATCTAAGTCAGAAGTTAAAGATTGTAATAAACAAGCGGATAAACACATTGTCACATGCTATGGTGATGATGATGCTGATTATTATAATTTGCATGCTTTTTTTCATATTTATGTCGACAGGTCTCCGATCGCGACGATTGGTCGAAATCTAGACGGATGTGGCGATTGACTTCAAACCAGAGGAAAGAAGAATATCGAGGAAATATTTCATTCCAGCCTGACATGAATGAGCCAATCAGCATCGTCGACGGCTCCCCGTCATCGTCAAAACTGAAAGTCAGTCGTTAATATCAATAACAACCATCGATATTTAGATGGCAGCGCGTCGGAGGGAGGCGGCGCCGAGGCCCATGAGACGTCATTCATGGTCGTATCCAGCCGCGCTCGGCGCAATAAACACGAGCGAGTCACCATTCAACAGTTACACTCCAATTTAAACCAGAACCAGAAAACATCCCCTTTTTTTCGCCTATTTGTCAGCGGTCGAAAACTAAAACGAGTTTACGAAGATCTCGGCTGCTACAGGTTTGTCTGTCTGGTTTTTTCGTCGCTTCATCGTCTCACTTCACTTGCTGGAGACGCCGATCACGTGATCGTCTCCGGCACTTTAATGTCCATTATTTAAAAAAAAAAAAAAAAAAAACCCAAAAGTATGTCAATAAAACCCGCGGATGACCAAAGCCAAGAAACAATGGTGCATGTTTGTCAGTCTTATCAAAGTTTCCATAGAAACCCTCTGTCACAAAAAAACAAAAAAACCTCCTGATTCAGTCTAAAATATATTTAATAAAACTCTCCTATATGCACATTAATGACTCTGGATGTCACGTGGTTGGTTGGCAGAGGTAAGAGGGGCTGAGACTGGAATTTTCAGAGAGGAAAAAACGTAAAACTCCTCCTGGGGGAGATCTGATTGCAGGGCTGTTGTATTATACTCTATGATGGACACGCGGTGGTCATAATCTCGATGGCTGGTGGCTGCATAAACTCCGATACACCTGTTCCCCGACTCACCAAAGAGGGACAGCACGCCGCACAAGATCCACACCACCAGCGACATCCCCACGCCGCCCGAGTGCTTCAGGATTCCCTTCGGAGAGATGAAGATCCCGGCTCCGATGATGGTCCCGATGATGATGGAGATCCCCCGGAGCAGGGTCACCTTCTTCCCCAGTCCCACCTTCTTGTCGACCTCCTGACTCCCAGTCTGGGCGAGTTTGTGCCCGTTTGCTGCAGCGGCTCCATCTTTTAGAGCGGAAACAGACCTTTTGGTCATTTTTAAATAAAAAAAAATAAATAAAAAAACACTATGCAGTGTCTCCTCGGAGATGAGCTGCGTTCCAGCAGGAATCCGTCGCTGTGGTCTGACTGGGATCCACTCAGCCTGTGAGACTGGATCAGACGAGGTTCCACAGATGAGGCAAACGGAATTCCAGAGGGGGGAGGGGGCGGTGGGGGCTCCTCAGTCTGGCTCTCAACCTTCCCTTTTGGTCGCACTGTCGTTCGCGCTCCACTCGCTCATCCTGACTGGCTACTCTTGGCCTCTCAAGCACCCCTGAGTGCCCCATTTGCATTGGTGGTCTCTGATGCCGTCTGATTGGTTCTTCAGGGTCTCCAGAAACCTGTTCTCTTGCACCCTTTCACAACTGACGTTTTATCGCACCGAGGAGAGCCGTGCGTCGTCGGGAGCGGCGAACAAGCACAAACGCGCCCGAAGACCTCCAGGCTAATGACGGGTCTGGGAGCTTATGGGCCAGGAACCTAACAAAGACCCGGCTAGCCCTCCAGGCCTGACTCTCTTGGCACTGATCTTCTCTGGAAGGGAAATTCACACACCTGACTCTAATTACCCGCTGACATCCCCGCCATTAGGAAGCAAGGAAGCTGAGAAGTTTTCCAAAGTATCTGAAGGGCGAAAGTATGATGGTGTTTTGTGGTTTTGTGTCAAATTAAATGAAAATTTTTAAAAAAAAATTAATTGAATTGACAAAAGTGCTCTGTGATATAACAATAAAAGTAGAAAAAAGTAGAGCTGCGTTGCCTCAGTCGTCAGCGGGATGGTTTGCTTTGCTGCCACGCGACAACACTTTAAAACACAGAGGCCACTGGCTCATTTAGGATTTCTGGGTCCAGTTTTCACCTCGTTTTGGGACCCCGTCCTCCTTCAGGAGCCTTTGGTCAACCACTCATTAACATGGACACACGCACGCACGGTTTCCTCTATGAGCCCGCCCGCATGGTTGCGTCAGCAGCTGTGTGTCTGAGCGTAGGCTTGCTAGCCTAGGCTTGCTAGCCTAGGCTTGCTAGCCTAGGCTTGCTAGCGTAGGCTTGGTGCGAGGGGCTGCAGATCGATTTCTGCACAGACGTGGAGACTCAAACCAACCCGGCATGAGCGGACAACACTCGTAAAGTCAGCAGTCGTGTCCCAGCATGAAGGATCATTTGCTTCATGGCAGCGTTCCTCCACAACCTCCTGGAATGCACCCACGTGGCGGCCGGTCGTTCCGCATGCGTCTGACGGACGAGTCTCTGAAGGCGACCGCTTGCACGTGACGCGGTCCGGCCCGGTCCGGGTGTTTTCCGTGAACGAGGCGTCCGACCGGAAAGAGCGCGTGACCCGCACAGGGGGAACGTTTACATCACCGGCACCGGAGACCACCGGAGACCACCGGAGACCACCAGAGACCACCGGAGACCACCGGGGGACCAGCGCGCAGGCAGGAAGCGCTCTGATTGGTCGCTTACATGACAGAATTCTTCTCTCTTCTCTCTTGGACCTGTTAGTCGGAAGGACGCGTTTGTTTGGACCATTTCCTTTTGGTTTGGACATTTAAACCGAATTATGACGGGAATATTCGGCCTCATGTAAAAGCAGCTAATATTGATCCGGATCACAATTCACAGGGGGATTTGTTATGGGGCCCCCAAAGGAGTCCTTCCAGCTGTGCATTATAGTTGCTGACGTGATCATAATGACTCAGCACGAAAACAAGGACCTTAACTTTCCCTCCCATGTCGGCGTATTCAAGTCTCTCTTTATTCTGTGCTTGATTCTTTACTCGAGGCAGGAAAACAAGGCATTAAAAAACTAATAATAAGATGTGTGGATGATGACTATAGAAGGAACATGCAGTCGGCTTAGTGTAGTTTGGGAGTTTGTAATATGTCCTTAAGGGAGGTTTTAAGCGCAGGAGTCAAAATTAAAATGCAACAATCTGATTTAAACCGCAGACATTTCACCGACGCAGCAAAGCAGCGTGAAACTTTTCACTCGACACGGCGGGGAACGTCGCGAGAAGACGCGTCACAATTAGGTGTTTTTCTTTCTTCTTTTTTTTTGAAAGGAGTAATCTTAAAATTGAAGTGGACAGACAGGCAGTTATTATTGCACCCCGACCGTGATGGAAATGTCTGGGTCTGATGCGGTTCCGTATTGCACCTTCCCAAAACTTTGCAAATATCAAACATATAAAGGGCTGTAGTTCAGCTCACCGAGCTTAGTCATAATCCGGATCCCAGTATTACTCCGCCGCTTTCATTACACGTCCCCTGCAAAAGGGCGAATCCCACATCTGGTCTGAAACGCCGGGTATGTTCCCCGACTGATTCCAGAAACCCTGAGAAACTCAACGAGGTCCAGGGTAGCGGGAGACTCTAAAGACTGGGATTTTGTTGAAGTTCAATTTTGTTGTTTAAGAGAAATTAACAAATGTGGGCAAATGAAGGTAACCTCGGGGCTCGGATGAGGAGCTCGGAGTGGAACCGCAGCTCCTTCAGATCCTACGCGGGTCATTTGAGGTGGTCGGGGCATCTGATCAGGACCCCCAAGCCCCACAGACGCCCTCCGCTTCCTGTTCCGGGTTGCTCCGGGCTGGTGCACCGGTGGGAGGCCCCGGTGTCCACTCAGAACGAGCTTGAGGGACCACATGGCTTATTTGGCCTGGGAATGCCTCCGGGGGCCCCCCATTAAGAGCTGGAGTGCTGAGCCAGGGGGGAGGGGCGTCTGGACTATGATGTCAGGTCGTTGCCCAAAATCGGCTCCAGGTAAGCAGACGACGACGACCACGGATGGATGAACAGATAAGACGGACACATGTAAACATGGTCTGCCTGTCGGTGCCAGATCCTGCAGGGTCCTGCAGCATCCAGGCCAACATTTTCCTTTTTCCTTTATTTTATGGTTTCAGCTTGTGGGACAAAATGGCTGCAGACCAGCATGAAGGTCCGCGCCCGTTCATCTGTCTAAAGTTTGAGTATAAACGAGCCTGTACGCCGCCGACCCCCCCCGAGGGGCCGAGCCTGCCGCAGGCCTGCAAAGAGCGTTCGCAAATCTTCCCTCACCGTCACCTGGAGACACCCATCAGGCGAGAGTTCCGAGTTTAAGCCGCGGTATCGGCGGCTGGAAGCCGGCAGCTTAGCGGCGGGAGCTGGCGCGCCGCTGCTTTATTAGTGTCATTTGGGCTCCTCGGCGAGTCAGCCGGAGGGGCCCGATAACGCCGCGCACACCTGCCAACCAAACGCGCGCAATTACGTGTGTTTAACTTTAACGCACGTCTGCAAAGGGGGACTGACGGTCTCTTAGCGAGCCGCGTCCTGATAAGATCTCCGGATCTGCCGCGACCTCGTATCGCCTCATTTGGGGTAAACAAGCTTCTGCCGCCGCCGTGTAATGAGCAGCGGTTATGTACTTCGCATAAAATGAAGCTTGTACCTGAGATGACTGAGTGCGGATGGATTTGACGGCGGGTGAAACCGGGTATGTCGGGACAATTCTTTTGCAATTCCGTCTTTTGATCGCGTTCTTGTCATCAATTAGAAAGAAAAAACAAATACATAACCCGACATATGAAACCTTGCTGATTTCCTCGGGGTGTCTGCTCGCTGTGAGTGATATTTTTACAAATCATGACTCATCGTTCGTGCTGTAGTTTATATAAAACTGTCCTGCGGCGGCACGTTCGGTGATCCGGGGCGCCGTTTCAGGGGCATGCGCCTCGACTCTCACACCTTCATCAAAGATTATTTTAAACTTTACGCAACTGATTGAAAGTTCAGCGTGTTCAACATTTAATCTGTTCTAAATATCCAGTTAACTCGTCTTTTCATCAATGCAGCTGTGACACAGCAGTGCTCGTCTAGTCTGCCGGTACTTTTCCACTCGCCTCTTCCCCACGTTGCCCGCCAGCCAAACCCCTCGTTGGCCACGCCCA
The DNA here is from genome assembly GCA_901007715.1 of Dactylopterus volitans. Taxonomy (NCBI): domain Eukaryota; kingdom Metazoa; phylum Chordata; class Actinopteri; order Syngnathiformes; family Dactylopteridae; genus Dactylopterus; species Dactylopterus volitans. Next base: position 10,872 of record CAAKHG010018448.1, read on the forward strand.
CCTCGTCAGCCAGCTGCGCTCACCTGATCTGAATCACCAACCGGGTTCCCTCGGGTTTCTGGACCTGCTGCCGGGGCCGTCAGGTTCAGCTGCTGTGGAATCGAGGCCACGATCAGAAGTGGATCCGCACCCGTCTCCCGGCCGTCTGCGGTGCCGCTGCGTTCCAAACGTGACAGGATACCCGTCAACCTCAAGGTCACTCGCGTCCTCCACTGGTCAAGTTGCGAATTGTCCACCAAACGTTTGTGTTAACGCGCGTCTGCGGTGCTCCTCCTTGGGCCAGGAGGTGGCGCCACATCGCTCCATAGGTTGTGTCATGCTGGGATGTTTTGGTGGAACGGGAAGTGCGTCAGTTAGTGTCAGTTAGCATCAGTTAGCGTCAGCTTCAGTTAGCCCGTCCGTGCAGCCACTCGCTGGCCTTCAGTGTTAGCTTAGCTGCTACAACCTGGAATTGGATGGAGTTATTCCTGCTACATTTGCGTCGGCCGGCGCCACCGTGCTGCTGGACGCGGCTCCCGCTCGCCCCACCTCCCGCTGGCCCCGGGGGATTTCACCAGATTATGATGCCAGCTATGACACACATTATGGGGGGTTTTACCATCAATTTGAAGTCTGTTCATAAATCATGAAAATGTAAACGTGATTTGATTTAAAACTGTATATGTTGGTCGCTGTGACATCGTGCATCATTGATGTCATTTATATCGACACCATTTTAGTGATTCAAATTCATAACATCCCCTCCATGGACCATCACCTGATGGTGGTTGAGGGGTTTGAGTGTCCTAATGAGCCCAGGAACTATGTTGCCGGGGGCAGCAGCCCCTGGTAGGGTCTCCCATGGCAAAGTGGTCTTGGGTGAAGGGTCAGATGAAGAATGGTCCATAAAGACGCACATGGGAGGAAAAACACCAAAGGACCAGTGTGTCCTGCCCGGAGGGTTACCGGGGCCCCACCCTGGAGCCAGGGTGCCAGTCGGCGAGCGCCCGGTGACTGGGCCTTCGCTGATGGGGTCTGGTCAGGTCCGGCCCAAGGCAGAGACATGAGTCCATCGTCCAGCAAGCCCGCCACCTGCAGGAGGAACCATATGGGTCTGCTGCAACGTGGATGGGACGGTAGAACACTGCCGCCCCCGAGACCCGGACCCGGATAAGCGGAAGAAGACCGGAGATATAAGTGATTCGAATTTTTTTACATACTCATATCGCAATCAAGCCATTTGGCCAACCTCTTGCCTTTTGGGGTCAACTTCCTGTTTGGTCCTGACCAAAGAGCCTCCGCCGGCTGCACCGACTGACACTTTTCAGGGTAGAAGCACCGTGCTGTTTCTTCCCTCCATCCCGTCTGACTGTCATTCCCCTTGTCATGTACAGTAATCGGAGCCCGTGCGTATCATGCTGCATGCCACGGACGAGCGGACACACGCCGCTACATGTTCCTCCTCACACAAGACTGCACCGGTTTCTGCGGTTCAGGTGGCTGCACATCAGTTTGTCCTGTCACTCTAGCTGGTAATTTACGCTGGCGGGAATTCTTCACTTGGAATGCCGGGTCGCCAACACATCCACAAACAGTTGATCTCCGGAGGCGGTCGAGGGCTCAGCCATTTTCAGGAGATGGTGCAACTGCGGGGAGTTTTTTGAAGTGACGTGAGCTGTAAGCCTTTTTTTTTTTGTTGTGTCATGAAATTATTAGTCAACAGGCAAAGCAGGTCTCAAATCGTGCAACAATCGGTGCGATGACTCCTCAAACCAGTTTCCTACTGTAGGCTGAGATCATATTCAAAGGTTTTCAAACCCTGCACATAGTTGTGTATAATAGCCCCTTTCCCACCAAAATTCCCAGGAACTTGAATTTCCAGGAATTTATTTACAAAGGTAAAAGAATTCCTGGTAATCTGCCAGGTTTGCGTTTCCAGAAAAATAAACCGAAGTACACTTTATAGACTCAGTCCTGGTTAAACCCTAAACCCACAGAGGTTTACACTAATGCTGCCTTTAATTCTACTTGCATGCAACTTAAACAGGACTGATACTGTTCTTTAATGTTGACGCAGATATTGTGCAACCACGAGTCCGCTCAAACATGAGTAACGAAGGGCGCCTCGATCCCCCGTGAGAACGACTGAGGCCACTTTGTGAGAGAGGAACCAGAAAACAACACGAGGTACAGCGGAAGCACTCAACGAACCCTCGGTTCATCCGCTTTAATTACACAAGCGTCGAGCTAATCATCAATAGCAAGCTAACATTAGCGTTGCTTCCGAGGCTGAGTTAGCACATCAATAGCAGCATTATGCAGGGCGAGAGGTGGATGTCGCCAGTCGTGTTCATCGGACTGTTTCCCCATTAATTTGATTTCCTTTAACCTGAAGATACGCGGGGCTTGAAAATGTGCCTGAAACACGCTGATATGCTATCTGAGCATCTCCTGCTCTTCCAAACGGCGACAGAAAGTACAATAATAGAGGAGGGGGAAGACAATCAAGATAATCCGATACTCATAGATTTTTCTCAGCTTTCGCACCACAACTAAGTGCGTCCACCAATCACGTTGTGTGGAACAGATGTGACGCGACATCTCTTAATGACAACGCAGGGCCAGTGAGAGCTTTGCAGCAGCTTTCCTCAGACTGTCAGATGCTGGTCCAGGTCTATGATCCCGGCATTTGGTCCCCTGCTTCCTTGGACGTGGCCCCAGCGCCCTCCTGCGATTCCAGCGCCAGCGTCCCCAGAGGAACCTCAGACTGTTCCAGCGCCGGGGTCCCCAGAGCTTTCGGTGGTCGAACCCGAAACGAGATGTTTGGTGGAGACCGGGACAGAGTTCCAGGTGGAGCTGGAGAGCAGCCGAACCTGCCGAAGAGACGGCGAAGGCTGGTTCACCTCAACGCCACAACTCATAACTAATAACCTCAAGAAACTGGAGAAGGAAAACCGGGACAGCAAGAAAGACTTGGGCAGAGGTGGAGCTGGACCTGGTGACACATGTCCATCCTTGGAGCTGCTGGACAGCCTGATGGGTCAAAGACGCCACCGCTGCCGTCAGCACCTGCCAGGCCGGCGCCTCCACATATGATGCCATCATCATAGAACCCACTGAAAAAAAAAACGTTCAGATATGCGAACTCCGGTCCATCAACCACTGGAATTATTTCATTTTGCCGCATGGCTACGTTGCCTAGCAACATATCTAAACAACTGGCTGAGTAAAGCGGGGCAACGTCCCCCCGCTCTGGTTCCGCTTAACCTGGTGCGAACGCGGACTGGTCCACCAGAGAGCACCAAGGTTCCGAGTCTCCAGACCGGGGGGGCCGGAGCCAGAACCAGAACCACGTCCGTGTGAAAGGGGCATCAGAGCTCCAGCGTCTCCGCCGGAGATCGCACGGCTCCCTCAAAGCACGTTCTTTTGTGTGTGTGTGTGTTTTTTTTTTCAGTGAGTAGGTTGTTAGAATTTCTCTCCAAGGGATTCAAGGAGAGCTTTTCCTTAAATGTTGCAGTAAGTCACCACCAGGCTGTAGGTTTGCCGCAAAGCTTTAAGTGCCTCAGTAATTGTGTGTGTCAGATGAGCCGCTCACAGTGGCCCTCAAAGCCCAAACGCCGCCAGTGGGGAACAACAGAAGAGAAGGATGGAGTGGAGGGAAGAAAAAAAAAAAAGGGGCGAGATGAAGAGGGTTTCTCTCTTTTGTTCTCTCTGTGTGGGATGAAAAACGGCAGATTTGATACGGTCCTCCCTTCCAGCTAAACGCTCTTGTTAGTGCGGGAGTTTAAAGGAAAAGCGAGAGACAAAAGAGCGAGAGCCAGAGACACACAAAGACTTTCGAGCCATTTCAAGTTCGACGGCCCCCCCTCCCCTCTCCAGCCCCCCCTCACCAGCCCCGCCTCCCCCCGGCCCGCCGCCCCCGTAGGATAAGTCCAATGCGAAGACAGACCGAAGCCAAGGACGCTCGGTCGTCTCTGGGAGGCTGCCAGGCGTGACCGTGAAGCGGGTGAATGCATGAGGACGTCTCAGCGGGGTCCCGCTCGTCCCTCACGCCACCGCGTTCCCGCAGAACGCAGCCGCTTCACCCGGCGAACGCTGGCCGGTTCTTCTGCGGCGGCGGCGGCAGAACGCTCCCGACCCGTTTGAAACTGATGGCGTGTGAAAGCTGTGAATTTGACCTTTACATTTGCAGGAGCCGGCCGACGCTTCTGTGCTCTTCTCATCTCTCTCCCGCCCACTCACACACTTCAGCTGCACTTATGCAGATTGTTTATTGAAGCGATGGATCATATGCGGATCGCATATTTACAGACTGCAGAGGTGCAGAGGAGCCACCGAAACATCTGATCCAGACCGCAGATATGGACCATCACCGGCCACTGTATGAGGCACACCGATGCAAATATCACATCGGCCAATCACGTGGCAGCAACTCGGCGCGTTCAGGCGTGTGGGCATGGTCAAGAGGATCTGCTGAAGTTCAAACCAGCATCAGGATGGAGGAGAAAGGTGGTTTAAGCGTCTCTGAAGGTGTCCTGGTTGCTGGTCTGAGTGTCCCAGCAGCTGCTGATCTACTGGGGTTCTCACACACAACCATCTCTAGGGTTTACAGAGGATGGTCCCACAAAGAGGCAGGAGAAGCAGGAGAGCATCTCTGAACCCACAACACCTCCAACCTGGAAGCTGGTGGACCACAGCAGCAGGAGATCCTTTCTCGAGCTAATAAAGTGGCGTGTTTAGATATTAGCGACATCAGATCCCCGATACTCCAATCAGAGCTGATTAAAATGACGACTGTCAGTAGTTTCCTCCTGTCAAATAAACCGAAACCATGGCAACCGAGAGCTCAGACCAGGACGCAGAGTTGCACCTCCCACCCCCCGATTCCACACCGCTACCACAGCTAAAGAAACCGCCTCCAGACATCGCCGAAGCATCACGGCGACAAGAAGGATGCGGGTCAACATGTAGATGACCTTTGACCTTCTGGAAACAAAAACGCCACTTTGCATTTTACACATTTTTTTTGTGTGAAATTTTGCCATCATCAGCAGATTCCACTGGGAGGTCTGAGCACCGGTGTGTCCAGGAGGGTCACAGTGACCCCTGACCTTTGCCCGCCAAACTGCAACCAGGTCAGCCCCAAATGATGTTTGTGCCGAATAGTAAAAAACATCCTGCAGACTTCCATTAATATTCAAGTATTTCAACCAAGCTTAGCAATAATAATGATAATGATAATGATAATAAATTTTACAGATGCTCAAAGACACGTTACAACAGTAAAATTACAAATACAAAAACTTCTTTAGAAATAAAATAAAAATAAATACAATAAAACAGCGTTGACCTTTGACCTTTTAGATACGAAATGTCACGTCCTTTTAACCTTTTGTCATAATTAGCGAGCGACACTGAGAGCCACGTGACCCCGACCCTCGACCGCCGGACGTCTCTGAGATATAGCAGGCACACGCTCGCGACCTCGACCTCTGACCTCTGACCACCAAAAGCCTAATCGGTCGATGCTTCGAGATGAGTTGAAATATTTGCCTCCAGGCCAGGAAGTAAACAGGCCGAGACGAACGCGGACTTTAAATCTCCGGACGAAGAACGCCGAGTTTCCCAGAAGTGCCCAGCGGACGCACGTTTTAGCGAAAACACGCCGCCTCATTCAAGCAAAATAGTGACGACAGACGCTCGTTAGGGCTTAACTGGCACCTTTAGAACCTCGGAGGTTCTTCCCTCCTCGATGCCGCAGCACTTTCCAGGCAGGCTGCAGGGAAATCAGGGTAAAATCAAAGAATTACTGGTTGGATTGCCGCGCGGGTTTTTGCGATGATAGCTTGTTTCCGCCGGCATAAACGAGCAAATGAAAGCTAAGCGATGTTTTCAGCGGGCGAGAACGGCGGCCCGCCCCGGCGCCGTCCCTGCTGTCGTGGGAAGAGCCGGAAGAATTAAAAAGAAAAAAAAGCCTCAGAGAAAACAAGCCTCGGCGTCCGTCTTGTGATTTCAGCGCTTGTGTTGTGACAGGATGTATGGAATGTGGATTAATGCAGCAGCGCAGATTACAATGTCACAACCAATTAGCACGCGCGCACACACACGCACACACACACGCATACGCACGCACACACGCACACACTGATGCAAGAGCCCGGAAAGGCAGGCTACAAATAACCGACGGAGCCGCGTAAAAGACGCTAAACTACCAAATTTGGAATCCTGATTAATAATTATGAAAACTGCCAACTGAAATGAGAAAAACATTAGCTTAGTAGGAGCGGGAGACGAACCTGACGCCCGCCAGCGCGCGTGTTAGCGAGGCCTCCCGCGAGCCTGCAGGGGTCGAATCACGAAAAACAGCGAGCTCTTCTACATTCTAGCCATGATATTTGCTGCATATTTATATGGATGTTATGCAGTGTATGTATATGATACATTATATGGATATTTTTGTAGTTTATTTATATATATATATATATATATATATATATATATATATATATATATATATATATATATATATATATATATATATATATATATATATATATATATATATATATATATATATATATATATATATATATAGACGTCGTGTAGACGTTAGCGCCGAGGTGATCCCGCAGGCCTGGAGAGCGTCGGTGATGAGAAAAGTCCTTTTGATTGCACGATGGGAACACGAGCAGGCTCTCATCCAGGCCGCCGTCAGCTCTCCGTCCAACGGGCCAGTCCACGCGCCCTCGTCTTCCATCTTGCCGCTCTCCCGGCTTTCTTGCCATCGAGTGCGTCTCGTGCATGAGTGAGAACGGTTCCGTGTTGCCATAGAAAAGTGTGATTAAACGCAATATCTTTTCTGCGACTAGTTAATCTAAATTAACAAGTTAAAACTGCTGACGTGCACGAGGTTCCTCCCCTCACTGACCCGCAGTCTGGCACCTTTGGCAGAACTCAGTCTCACTGCAGGGTTCTGACTCTTCTCTCAAAGAGGGGAAGGTTCACACGAGAGGAGGCACGCTGGGAAGGTGGACCGACCTGCGCAAGCGTCCTTGGAGGTTCACTGCCTCATACGGGAGCTCAGGTTCCACCACCCAAGCTTCTGGAACCATTTTAGGACGTCGCTGGGACTAGTGGGATGTCTTCAGGGGATCCTAGCGCCACATCTGAAGAGGACATTGGCACTGCATCAGAGGAGGATGCTGGTGTCGCACCTCAGGAGGGTATTCGAGGATGACACTGGTGTCGCACCCAAAGGAGAAGCTAACGCCACACCTGAGGGTGATGCATCCAAGGAAGATGCTAGTTCCCCATCTGAGGAGACTAGCGCCACATCAGAGGAGGATGCTAGCATCACACCCAGTGGGGTCGCTAACTGCACTCCCCAGGAGGAGGCTACTGCCACATCTGAGGAGGGTGTTAGCTTTGCGTTCGAGGATGACACTAGCATCGCACCCAAAGGAGACGCTAACGGTACCCCTGAGGGTGATGCAGCTAAGGAAGATGCTAGTGCCCCATCTGAAGACACTAGCGCCACATCAGAGGAGGAAGTTAGCATCACACCCAGGGGGGTGGCTAACTGCACACCCCAGGAGGACAGCAGTGCCGCATCCCAGGAGGATGCTAGTGTGACAGTGTGGTTCTTCAGGTGTTGCCTGCAGTCACAAAGATTTGCTCGAAGGCCGAGAGCACCCGCGTGAAATCCTGCCAAGAGGCATCTCATGAGCTCTTCTGGCTGAGTGCAAATAGCGCTGGCCCTTTAAGTGAACGGCCCCGCGGCTTTGTAGCTCATCAAATTAAATTAGCCACGATGTTAAACTTGAGACATCACTTCAAACACTTCAACATTTCTGCTCTGAAAGTATTTAAAAATCACCTGATCCAAACGCTCACCTCCAATCCTTCATCCCTCAGGGTTCCTTCTCTCATCCCTGCACATCATCACCCTCCTTCCCGTCGCACCCGTCAGCCTCTCACCTCTACCTTCTTCTACCTCTTACCCTCCGCCCCTCGACCCTTCCCCGACCTTCTATCCATCGCTCATACATCATCTCCAGCCATCATTGTCAGCAAACACCATGGTCGGCTAGCATGCTAAGCTATCCAGGTGTGCTGCTCCAGGTGAGGGGGGGCTCTAAGCGATCAGTATCGCCAGGTGCAGATCAACAGCGCCACACGTTAACAGCCTCCTAAACTACAGCCGAAGTGGATCCACGGGCCCGATTCATCAATAACTGATCGTTATTACCCTAAAAGGCTGCTTATAATTGGACCTTAATTGAAGCTGTCAGTGGTTTTAATGTGGGTGAACGCGAGCGGAGACGCGTTTGTGGCTTTATGGCTCAAATATTTGGATACTTGTGGTGCAGCCACACAGCCTCGACTCCCCCGACTGATAGTGATAATTACAATTAGAATAACGCAACTTATCAAGCAGCCTGAATACTTTTAAACTGATAGGTTTGTTTATTATATTATTAGATTGTATTGTAAATCACTGCTGTTATTTGGGTGCATGTGGCGAGGCCTCCATCTTTGACCGACTGGAACTACGGTGTGTTGGATCATTAGAGGCCCGCGGGAGGGGCCGAGCAGCAGGCTCAGGCGGCACGTCATGATTTTATTAACTGAAATTCAAGTTTTCATAAACACAAACTGCCCCTCATTGCTCCTAATTATCTGTTTTTGTTTGTTTTTGTTGAGTATTTGTGTTGTATGAGTAAATCTTTTCAATATGCTGCCATAGAGTGAGCAAGGAGGCCGACCTTGCAAGCGTGACCTACAAACTGACCCCAAAATGTGACCTTGTTTTTTTCATTTCTAAAAAGACACAAGAAAATCCGGAAAATATCAACCGCACGCCCGGATATTTATCGCGTTTAATTCTTAACCATTGAGGAAAAAAAAAAAAAAAAAGTAATTCAGCTGAATGGCTTCTCCTTTAAATGTGTTTTCGCCGGCGCTGCGCATTAGTAGTGGCGGCGCATCGGCACTTGACATCTCGCAGTGACATTCTGCACAAAGATGGAATGATTCATATTACAGCGTATTACAAACAAAGCCTTTTCAGCCCGCATACAATAATTCACTGTCAGAGCTGTCGAGGTCCTGCAGGCTCCGCCGGCGTTTCCTTCGCACGCAGCCGCGGATTCCGGTAAGCTCTCGGAAAATATCCAGATAATGAGAAATTCTCATGTACACAGTCAAGTTAAAAAGTCAATACTGCGGGGATGTGGAGGAGTGTCACAGATGCATTAACGCCAAGGTCATTTATTAAGCCCACGCCGCCGCCACCGCCGCCGCCGCCGCCGCGTTCAGAGGCAAACTGCAAATCAAATTTCCTACGCGTCTCATAAGTGGCGGAGCGGCCGCGCTCGCTCATCCTTCTCCGCTCGGCTTTTCTCCCCGTTTAAGTTCTTATTCTGCGTGGCTTTTTTTTTTTGCTTTTTTTTTTTTTTCCCCGCTCGTTGTAGCCGCCTGCGGTGTGGTGCGTTTGAGGACATCATCCGAGGCGTTCGCAGTCGCCCACGCTTGTTTGCAGTCACTTTGTGCAGCAGTTGCAGGCTTACAGCGCCTGCAGCTGCCAGTCCTCCCGCCTCCTCTGTGGTGTCACTTTAAGAGAAGCTCCTCCACGGTGTTACAGTGTGCTATAGTATAGTACGCAATATTATAGTATGGTATAGTGCCGCATATTATACTATACAGTGTTATCGTATGGTATAGCATAGCATAGCATAGCATCGTATGGTATATATAGTATAGTATGGTATGATATAGTATGATATAATATAGTATGGAATAGAGCTCTTTAGTATAGTCTCACATAGTACAGTATGTTATAGTATGATATAGTATACTATAGCACAGTACAGTATAGTACAGTACAATACAGTACAGTATAGTATGGAATAGTGCTGTATAGTATAGTATGATATAGTATAGAATCCTTTAGTATAGTATGTTATATTATACTATAGTAGAGTATAGTATAGCATAGTATAGTATGTTAGCGTATGTTATAGTATAGCATAGCATAGCATAGCATAGCATAGCACAGTATAGAAGAGTATAGAAGAGTATTGTATAGTATAGTATAGTATAGTATAGTATAGTATAGTATAGTATAGTATAGTATAGTATTGAGTGAACGCCACATAGAATTGATGTGGCGTTCACTGACAAGGACAAAAAAAAGGTGAAAAAGCTAAATGAGAAAATCATTTAACATGTGATGAATCAATTAAGAGACCAATGAACAGACCCGCTGTCCAGCTCTGCTTCCTGGTCTCGGCTCTGGGTTGTCATGGTTTCGGATTCCGGATAGAAACAGGATAGAAAAGTTTTAATCACGTCTGATTGGAGCATCGGGAGTCGCCATCATCAGTGAGATCTGAAAAGAAATTTAAAAAGTCAAGGAAAAAGTGGGATTACTCAACCTGAGACGCGGCGCGCTTGTGTTTGTGATTTCTTCCCGCCGTCGCGTCTCGATCTGTGTGACCAATCAGCGACTGCAGCCTGACTAGCTCCGCCCCAGAGGAACCGGATCAGTGTGTCAGGGATCAGGACGGTGCCATTTCTTTGGTACCAGTGGAAAACGCCAAAAAAAAGGGAACCGGACCAAACTGAACGTGTTGGTGGAACCAGGTTCTAAAGAGACCATGTCTGACCTCTGACCTCTGACCTCTGACCTCCGACACCGGCTCAACCAACCAAGAAGAGCAGCTGAAAACAAACAAGCACCAGCTGTCATTCAAGGAAACGGGAGGAACCTTTGGCGACTTTTCCTTCTCTAAAGTCAAAGTGAAATGTTTCACACACACACGCACACACACACACACACACACACACACACACACACACACACACACACACACACGCAGAGTAATTTTTCTTAAGAATAATCATTTATGTTATGATTTGTATTTTACACACAAGAATGGTTTCACGTTTGAGTTATCTTTATTTTTCAGTTTTCAACATTTTGAACATGCCCAAATATTTTGAACATTAATTGAAAACAAAACAAAATGTTAACAAAACATAACAAATAATAAAAAAATGACAGAAATACCACAAAACACATTCATTCTAATACGGGTCATTTTTGACCCACTTAGAGAAGCTTGTTATGTAAAAACTATAATTTCTTAAAATGTATAAAAGGTAAATAAAATTTTTAAATGGCATCATATCCATGTTTTTTTTAGGAATACCTGGAATATGAAATGATAACTTTTTATTCCGAAAATATTGCAAGAAAACCACCTGACTGGGCCATTTTTGACCCACTTACGCGTCTCAGGGTTTTGAGGGTTTGATTTTTACGCGTCTTCGACTTGTTTGTATTCCAGTGGAAAAAAAAAAAGCACTCTGGGAATCATGAGTCGGTAATTGCGACACCGGGATTCCCGTCTTTTTTCCCTCCCGGTCAGCGTCGGCGTTAGGCGGCGCGTGCCGGAGATTTTCCCGCCGAGCACCTCGGACCGCCGCCTCCATCATCAGCGAGGCCGCGCTCCACTTACCGCGCCGGCTGAAGCTCTCGCCGTGACTCAGCTCGGTGCTCCCGGGACGCTTTTATTTACTGATCTGGAGTCAGTTCATTCCGGCTCCGTGGGCCGTAAACCCTCGCTGCTAAGAGGAGATAGCGCGGCGATGGATGCTCCAATCCCGGACCTGCCCAGGTTACTACGCCCGGAATATTGAGCCAGTAATCAGAGCTGAAGGGAGCTGGAATTGTGAATTCTGTGGCCCCATCATTCTCGGCTGACCCCCGGCTTACCTCCGACACACACACACACACACACACACACACACACACACACACACACTCAGACATGCATGAATCATGAGCGAAAATGCACACACACACACACAAACACACCAACACACACACACACGCACACACACACACACACACACACAGAAGCGTCTTTTGCAAATAGAACACATGGACAGAAAAATAGAGCCAATATACAACATGGAGAGAGGAAATAATCCTTTCTTCTTTTTTTCCTCACAGAAAGATCAGTTCACAGCGCACGCACACACACACACACACACACACACACACACACACACACACACACACACACACACACGCGAGGATCAGGTCTGGCTGGCTGAAGTCGGCTGAGGTGATTAAACCTGCATCTTCGTCCCCATGAGCCCCGCTCCCTCCTGCTGCTGCTGATGATAAGAAAGTACGTGTGTGTGTGTGTGAGAGAGAGAGAGAGCGTGCACACACGCAGTCAGCTCTAGTGTCATGTTGTGTGTCGTGACTCTATTTTGAGTCCTTGATAGTTCAGAGGAAAGGACAGACAGGGGTCTAAGAAACTGAGTAGGTCATTGACATT
>CAAKHG010018451.1:0-48976 GCA_901007715.1 Dactylopterus volitans
CCAGCTTCGTCCACCTCAACGAGGCAAAGCACATCTCAAGCAACTGAAAATTAATTTGGAAAAAAAAAGAAGAAAACCGATCAAGTTGCAGTTAACATCGTGTGTGTCCATGATATATGCTGGGTAGACGGCGAATGCGTTGTATAAACTGCGTTGAGAGGAAAAATGTCAGAATTTCCTCTTATTAGACGCATCTGAAATGTTGTCATAACTGGAGTCATGATTTATTGGCAAAGTTCGTGGGTCACAACTTGCTTTTTTTTTTTTTTTTCATTTGTATTCAAATGCAACATTATGAATTCAAAGAGACGGGATTAAGAGGTGGAAATGACTTAATATCTGTTCCAACTGAAGATTTTGGAGACCTCGGGTTTAAGAATAAGAAGAGCAGTTGCCATATGAGGGGAAATGTGGCGGAACATTTGCATCGTTGCATCCAGAACATCGATCAGTTAATCAGCTAAGGGGAAAAACATTAAGCTCTAATAATTTTAGTAGCTTTAACCCAGCTTGCTTTCCCCTCCATATCTAACATCTCAATACTCTGGTGCCCTGTGATGAGGATTTACGTATATTTTCTGCTGGGCCCAGCTGTCGCACTGTGTGTGCAGTCGGGTGACGCAATCAGGTGATGCTAATGTGTGTGATGAGCAGTAGTTTGCACGGCTGAGACACCGAAGCTGAAACTGGGGAGGGGAATGAGTCATGCGCGGTGAATCACTGCCTCCCACACAGAAGCAGAGGGGAGACGCACGCAGAAAGCAAAAAAACTGCATACAAATGGCAGCGCCACGGCGCGCCGTGAAGTGAAACGTAATCTGCAGGCGCCCGAGCGCGGCCGGCGGCACAGAGGTGCTGCTGCATGAGGGGGCTCCCGCGCACAGGCCGAACGACGCGTCTGCGCTCGCGCCGGCGCTGGTGACGGCGCTGGTGACGGCTGATGTTCGAGGAAGATACTAAATGAAAGGGTGGCCACCGTGACATCTCCCCCTTTCACTGCAGAGCTGCTTTTTTTTTTTAGTTTTTTTTTTAATTTCCCTCAGTCTGTTCACAACTCAACTTCGCAGACTTCGCCCGTGTACCCGTGGAACAAAAGTTACCTCCGTTCGACAGGATTCAGCACAGACAGATGCAGGACATTGTTAGGCTTTTTAAAGAAAAGCAGCAAGTGGCGCCGCCGCTCCGCCCCCGAGCTGCCGCTCCGCCCCCGAGCCGCCGCTCCGCCCCCGAGCCGCGGCTCCGCCCCCGAGCCGCCGATCTAACCGGACACGTAAACTGGTTCCATCTAGAGATGCCGATTTTTCCGATCAGTGCAAAATCTTACAAAACGCTGCTCTTCACTTCCTAATAATTTCACAAGAGTTATATATAAAAAAAAAAGAAAAAAAAGGAGTAATTAATGAGGAATAATTACCCTTAACCTCCTGTCATTGTTTTTTGTCATTGCCTGCAAAAACAAGAGGAGTCATGCAACAACACTTTCATGCAATGCCCAAAGCCAAGTGAGCAGAAAGAAGGAGCAACATTCAGTCGAGCGGTTTCTCCTGTGCGGAGCTTCCCGTATTCCCATATTACTCCAATTTATTATCCCCGAGGTTCCTACACATTGTTTATCTCAGAATTATGAGAAGGTTTTTCTTGAATTTATGTAGATTCTTTGAGTCAGGATGTCTATCAGTGATAGAGGCTGATTAGTGCAGCTATCAGAACTTCACTAGGATTCTACAATGCTGGGTATCTACCTTTCCAGGAATAAACCGATGGAAAACTCAAAAAGATTTTCTTTTATCTCAAACTTTTCCTGGCAGACATCTCATCAACTTCCATGCACTCTGGAGGCTGGAATGGTCCAAATGATTTCGCCGATTTTCTTCAGATGTGTAGGAACCCGGGTAACACGGGCCATACTAGTGCGCTGTGACAGAGGTGGGCAACCTAACGACAGATGTTGGAATTTGACCAAACAAAACTGGGAGCACTCACAAAGAAATGACACTGTAGATCTGTACCTCTGCCGTCGCAACTCACTGAGTTAAAGTTGCTCAGTCAAAACGAGCAATCCAGATCCCCAAGGCATGCTGGAAACCAGCATTAATATAAATCGACAAAATGCTAAATTATTCAGCTTAAATTCTCTCCAGTGCTTCTCCCTGTAATTGCCTGTATTAACATTCATGATTTAACAGAGGACCTGGAGCATCATCAGCTAAAAATGATCACTTTGATAAGGCTTTGCTGCCTTTGAGTGACTAAATGATATTTGGCGAGGCTGCTGCCGGATGCCCATCCCTGCCCGAAAAGAGGAAAATGAGACAGGCGTGAGGTGTGCAAGAAATACTGATTTAGTAGTGACTTTAATGTGACAATATCATTATTTTACTAACATTTTGATTTTTAATTCATGCCATTAATTAAAATTCGCGGTACGTAGACGAACTGAAAGTCCTCAAACTTGTTCATTTTTAAAGAACTTTTCACTTTTCGTTGATGCCGCTGGACAGCACATCAGCATCTCCACCTTGCTGGACCTTTAGCTGACCAGCGGATCTCTAACGGCAATCGTTGCCGCCCGCCGTGGCAGAAGCCGGTCTTCCACGTCAGCACGCTCTCAGGTGGTGCTTTTTGCCAAATTCTTGCCAGTGTGGCTCTGCCAAATGTCTAATTAAATGAAGGGGGTTACTAATCTCATGCTAATAGCCCACAAATAAAACTGCATTAATTTTCTAGATGGGCTCTACGCGCCCAAGAATGAGCGGTGAGAGATAGCGTGTTTGTGTGTGCAGGTCTATTATCAGCTGTTCTCCTCTGCTTGTGACTAATGTGGAAGCCGTATCTGCTCCCAGCCTAGAAGCCTCTGTCAGCCATATCTTGCCTGGAACATTCATCTGTCTTTGGCTGAGCGACAGAGGAAATGTACGAACTGTCGGGGCTGCCATCCTGCCCTTGAAACCGCAGAATACCGGGGACCTGTTATGCTTTTCCTTATTTGTCATACATTCATACATCTAATGTTACAATGTCATAATAACAAGGCCAAAGTTTCAATTAAGGACATAAACCCGATGAGGAGAAAAAAAAGCTCAAGTCTTCGGATTGTTTGGGTGTCGAGCTAATCGCTGATGTCTCTGACTGGACATCTGCTGCTGGCGCAGCCGGCTTACCGGGCGCCATGACACCGCACCACAGCAGGCCTTCGTTAAAGAGGAAAGTGGGTTTTTGGAGGGGGGAACCTTAAAAAGAGCTGTTTGCGGGAAGATGAATAATCATCTCTTTGAACTGTGAGTCGTGCTCAGACTCTAGTGGAGCCCCAGAAAAACATGTACAGCTGGGAATTAGCATAACAGGTCTACTTCAATGAAAATCACTGCCACAATGTGCCAGGAGGTCGACATTCACCATTCCTGCATACAGTCAGTATTAGTATCCAGAAAGTTGACAAATCACGAAGGGTTGTTAGCCCGAAAGTGGCAAGGTGAGCAGGTACCAGACATGGAAGTGACAGAACAGAGAATGAAGAAGACCCTTTTGGCTTTGAAGAACCAATCCCAGAGTGTGAAAACTCAATCTGAGGTGCCAAAGTGACAGCTCTCCTCTCGTTCACTTATTACACAAGTGCAAACTATTCTTTTTAGGAAGTTTTGCGTCCATTCTTTAGTCTCCAAGGACATAACAATGGCCCTCACAAACTGTTTGCTAAGCCTCTCCGGCAGAAGCAATTGTTTAATTTTAACTTTGCAACTGAGAGGCAGGCCTGTCGAGCTTTGTGCTTCTCCACATGACAAAGTGGTGTAATTGGGGCTGCAGCAAGAGCGATATTTGGGCGCGGCATTTGTTAACTGCGGAGGGTAAACAAGAGCTCTGTTCACAACAAGAGCAACCTCTGTGTATAAGCTCGGTCCGGGATGATAAAAGACTTGATGCTGGACATTCTGCTACCTGAGACGCTGGGATTTCGCTCACTGCCGAGCACACCGAAGCAACACCTGCATACAGATGGCTTCAGATGGCCATGAGCGGTTTTTCAGTCCTTCGTCCAAATACTTTCGAGCCTTTGCGACTTGGCAATTGAATATAAAAAGGTAGAAATTACTAAATGGTCGTTGCGCTCAATTAGCTCATCCCTTTTGAATTAAATTACAAATCGCTTGACTGTATCGTGTCAAATCAATTGTGGTGGTGTACAGTGATAATGTTAAAATTGTGTCGCTGTCCAAATACTCGAGGACCTAACTAAGTCAGCTCCAACCAGCCTTTCCAAAAATTTAATATCTCCTGACAGTTGCAATTCGGAAAGGCCTGCTTTTAATGACCTGTTCTTCAAACCAAACGCGCAATGTTTAGAAAAATCACTTAAACCTGCTTTTGTTATTATTGTGACTGCTTATGTGTTGTTGGAGAGAAGAAAGCTCGACAGGCGTAGCAACAGTAACTAAAGGAGCAGGGCTGAGTAAAAAGTGGCTGATGCTTCCTATTTGTTCCAGCACGTCAAAGCGGACAACTGCTAAATGTCAGTTTATGGTTCCGCGCAGGCTCCACTTTCGAGCCTGCGCCTTGACCTGCGCCGCAGCCTACACCGTTGTGAGAATCTATGCTTTCGCACGAGTGTGTCTGATGTCAAGAGTCTGAGCCAGTAAACAGTTACACTGCCAACTCTCCTCTATGGAAAATAGATTTAGAGCTTCACCCGTGCAGCTGCTGCGGTCCGTATTGGCCCCGATGTGTAGTTACATTTCTGGGGAGATGCATTTCAGGCGATGCAGACGAAGACGGTGATTTTTCAGATGGCGGTGTAGGCTACGGCGCTGGGTACGCATCGAGGCTGAACCTACGGTGTCCACTGAACACAGAACCATAAAGTAGCGGTAAAAGCGCAGCGGAGAGGAGTGAATCCTGTCACTTTGGCCCCCTGCTGGGCTCATCTGTAAGAGGAGTACAGAACCCCGAGGTACCCATTGTTAAGGAGTGGAATAAGAATTTGACACTTCACTGTCTCATACTCGTTTAAATAGACGTCCGATTGTGCTGTCTTCTTTGTTCTGCAAAATGTTTCAAAGTCAAGGAAACGTCAGTTATCATCTGCTTTGGATGAATACATTTAAAAAAAAAAAAAGGGCACTGTGCACCAGAACAGTTATTTTATGTGTATATGCATATGTGTTTGTGTGTGTGTGTGTGAGCACAAACCTTGCTGCGAGCATCAACGTTGAGCAGACACACTCCACAAGCCAGCTCCTTGGCATTCTTGATGCCGTGCCTCAGAACGCAGGAGGAGAAATCAAGGGAACTTTCATCAGGCTGCACAGCCACAAAAAAACAAAACAAAAAAACAAACAAACTACAGTTTCAATAGACATAAATGGAAACAAATTCACCTTTCTGATGTAGAGTTGTTGTTATTACAGGTTACTGGTTGCAGTAACCATCCCCAAGCATTATTAATTTTCTATAAAGCCTTTGGTGGTAGCTTCAACTACAATACCGTTGTGTGCATCATTAATCTTTGAAGAAAAAAATGATACCAGTTCTGCGTCAATTAAATATTCCATTCTATTTCTCTGTCTTTGAGATGCTGTGTTGTTTTTTTGTTGTTTTTTTTATCTACAGAAGTGTGATAAACAATACTGTTCCTCAGCTGGCTCTGTGGATGAGGATGGGTAAGAACAGTGCTCCTCTGTTCTTGTTTACAGAAGCTCGCAGACAGCTGGATGAATAAATCCATACAGTCCTCATCAACCCTGCTGATCCAAACATCAGTGCACCAATAGGACACAACCACATTGCATCCAATTAAATCATTGATTTTAACATAATGGAGCGACCGTACAAGATTCAATAACATTTTTTATTATTATTATCGACAGCCTTTTTATTGTGAACTGATGTACAATGCTCTATTTTCATGTGCTTTTTTTGTGTGTAGCCACATTTGAACAGCGTAAACTTGTCTGGGTGATAAAAGAAGGCAGTGAAAGTGGCTGTGTGCATAAATCTGCGCATTCCTGTGCACATAAACCTATTTATCCTGCATATCTGTTGCCGGGCATGATTGAGTGTCTCACCGCAAGCTTGGCCAGCGACATGAAGCCCATGAGGTTGTTCCACACGCGGCTGATGTCCTTCAGCAGCTGCTGCAGCTTCTCAGAGCACACGGCTGTCGCCTTGATGCCCAGCTCCACACGTCTGGTGACGCGATACACCTCCACCACACCTGAAAGACACATATCAACGACACCAGTTTTTATTCCATTTCCCCTGTTGTTTCACCCACTGTGACATGTTTGCCATTCAGAGTTGATAAAACGGGGCAGTAGAATTACCGCTAGGTATGAATATGACCTGGCTATCCTAGCTTTTATTCTCATTACGAGCATGCGCAATATTTGAACCGCAAAATGCCACAATGTAGAGGACATAAAAGGTCTAACCCTGAACACTAAAATCCTACCAGTCCATCCTCGAGCCCTGGCTGACACCTGATTTGAAGACTTTCCCTGCTATCATTCCCGAGATATCATGTGGGAAAAGAATGGAACGGACAGAAAACCCAAAACGTAACACCTCCAGCCTGGGCTATCGCCGGCACAGAAGCATGAAAACACATTAAGGGAGCAGGACCTTGTGAGACTGGGAGGTGATATGTCATCACATCAGAGCTTTAATCTCAGTTACTGTCCTTCAGACGGTGCGGGGCCACACGGGGTTCTGTAATATTCTCTTGTATCTGCCACGTAGTCAGCCCTGGTTTGTATATAGAGGTGTGTGTAAAGGTGTGTGGGCTGTGATTCCTCACCCAGCAGGTATTCCATGCCCTGAGCAGACTGGATGACCTCAGTGCAGACGGATGAGCTGCTAATGCCATTCAGGGTGTTGTTAGCTTTGGTGATCACCTTAATATTGGAAGACAAGAGACAGCGTTATGCTATATACTGCTTTTGCTGACCACCCTGACACAACAGACTTCCCCGACATTTCATGCGATATTCATTACTTCAACCAAAATGTGTGTGGTGTTGTTTGTTTTGACATTTCCTGCTGAGAACATTGTTCTCAACAATTCTGACAGTCTTGTTTCAGACCAGGATACAACTGTCTACTTTTTTTTCTGGGTTAGACACCATTGTTTACTCTTGTTTGTAACTTTTAACAATATAAATTTTCAGCATAAACCACAGATGAAATTGATCTATCCCTAGAACATATATGACAAGGGAAACTCCTTAGAGTAGAGAAATCCCAACTGTTAGATTTACCTAAGCATAAATTTTGGGACAAGGTCAGACGTGGGACACAAACAAATACAAACCTCCAGAGCACTTTCCAGACACCTCTGCCACTCGTACGCATAACGCTCACTCTCCTGGAACAACACAACACACAATCAGCAACAACAAAAAAGCAGCGCCGCACAGCATGAGTAGAGGTACAAGGACTAGTTGTCTTTAATGGACCTGAGTACTGCAGTGAAATCAGAAGGTTAACGGCATGTGATGCAGTTAGCCATAGTAGGCCTGCCTCACCTCCACCTCCCCAGTCAGGTCCTTGTACTTGTCCCTGATGACGGGGAGTGCAGGCTTCTCACTCAAGGTGCTGGATCGGTCTCTGAACGGCTGCTCCGGAGCCAAAGACGGGGGCGAACGCCCAATCTCCTTCTCGCCCAAACTGTGACTGCGTTTGTGGGAACCTGCAACAAAGACAGGTTTCCAGTGGGAGATTGTTAGTGAGAACGCGCACGCGCGCACGCACACACACACGCACGCACACACGCACTTAATTCAGCAATCCAAATCAATGACTAATTTCTGAGATATGCACCTGTGTGTTGCCAATCATTATACTTCCATTCTGTTGTGGTTAATTCCTTCCTGACAAGAACGTAATGAGTAAATACTTATTTTGTGACAAACAACAATTACGTCCTTTACAAAGGCAGAAATATGCAGGTATGAATAATTCATACCGGCTCACAGACGGACAAATCCTGGCAGGGTTCCAAAACAAACATGGGCTCAAACATATGCTAAGTCCAGACTATCCCACAGGGGCTGGCAGTTAGTATATGTGTTGTTGAGGGTTGCCCAGACACAGGTAATCTCTGCCTGCCCCCGATTCCTCCACCACCCACAGAGGCAGGCATCACCCACCCCGCCCCGCACCCAACACCACAACAGGCCCTGTCCTACCCCCGGCATAACTCAGAAACTCAACTACGATCAGATTGCTGTTCCACTGAGCAAGGAAGAGCAAGTAAAGCCAGTGTCTTCAAATAAATTCAATCCAACACGGACAGATAAATATATGGGGCAAATGAGTTTCACCGAGCAGGCAATGCGACTAAATAATTTGGGGAACATTCGCAAATGGCTGTTAAAAAATGAGCAGCCTGCAAGTGGCTACGGTTAATTTCTACTGGCAGGATTTGCTGGCCTCTGGTAGTCCATCTCATCAGTCACTGACGTCGGGGCGGCGCTGTCATCCCAACACTGCCATCTAATGTCTGACAGCTTCATTGCAATCCCGACTGGCCGTGCATGTGCGTGTGCAGTGAGGTGGGTGCAAACACTCGGGTCTTTGGTGTTTAGTGGGGAGAGCGTTGCTGTGTTGTTCCGTCGTATGTACATATTGACGTGTACTAATGATAAAACATTTCGTGGGGTTAGTCCACAAGATGCCCGAATTACTCAAAAACAATTACAATAATCAATTTGTTTATGTATTCGTTCATGATGTACAAGAGTAATGATTCCCCGCCTTTTTTATATTAGACAGTAAAATAAATAACAGTGGAGAAGGGTTTAGACTAAGACACAGGTGATGTGGATTGCATACAGCAAAACTCGATAATTCTCCGTTTTCTCACATTTTCTAATCAAATCAATTTAGTAAAATAGTAATATAAAAACAATATTCGAGTCAAAAGTGAAAATAATAAGGAAAATTAACATGAGCTGACTCACCTTGTACAGACAAGTCAAAGGTTGCCAGTTCATTTTTGATCATCTCCTCACTGGACTTGACCTTGGCCTGAGAGCTGGCTTTGAGGAAGTCGGACTTGCCAAACTTGGGTTTGTCTCCCTGGAAGGCACCGAAGTCATCAGAAGCCTCGTTCTGGTTGCCCTCACACGCCACCTCGGCAGCGGCAGCAGGTGAGTCCGACTTCTCTGAGACGGTGCTCGCAAAGTCCCCAAAGTCGTCCTCATCATCGACGCCACCCTGGTCGCCGGGGCCAAAGTCAGCAAAGGCTTCGAACTTGTCATCCGCAGACGAGGAGTCCTCGGCGGGGAAAAATGATGTTGTGATCTTTGCAGCTGAACTGCTTGTGATGTTTTCGCTGCTACCAAAGGTCAGTTCCTTCCTCTGTGTTGGAACTAAAGATGGAAGAGCAGCCTCTTCCAGGCTCTGTGGCTTTCTGACCTCAAGGGATACACATTCCTCCCGGTCTGACCAGTCATAACTGGCCAGGCTGCTGATGGCCGATGTCCCAAAGGGGTCAAATTTCATGTCGTCTCCTTCTGTAATGACAACACAGACATACCAATGGTTCCTAGGAATGGCACAGATGCTGTCACGATAGGTGATTGATTAACAGCCCTGAAAGAGGGACTGGGATTTCTGTCAAATTATCACCATGCCACTTATCTACAGTTCAGGCGTTTTGTCTTGTCATGTGATAATACTTTGACCTTCGGCAGATTCAAATTACAACTGAAACTGTCTAACTTAACATGTCAATTTCACGACTAAAAATAAATTTGGCATCTGCCAGATCTGGAGCTCTCCTTTTAAAAAAAAAATCTTGTCTCCAGTCCAGTGCATCGCAGGTAAATGAAATATAGTTGTAGCAACCTGAACTTTCAAGTTTTTTAACTGCAAAAGTTACATCTTCAATTTTGTGAGTTCCTCAAATTATTAACCTTATTATTAAAGGTTAAATTATTAACCATTAACCTCCATTGCACTGGGACAGCTAGGCTCTCAGATATCTCAAACTCTGGACAAATGAAACCAAAATTATTTGGCTAAATATGACTTTTCAATGTAGGAGAATATGTTTTTGTCATGCGGGGAGCCTAACCCTGTGATATTAATGGCATCCTGAGTAGCACAGCAAAAATGACATCAGACCTATTATAAAGAAAACCTCTCTTCATATGATGTATTTAAAGATTTGAAAAGTCGAAAACACTATTTAGTGGTGAGCAAATGACACAGCTCAGTGCATTTATGATGGCAGCCACCTTGTAGTTATGCCGACAACTACATCATAGTTGTGCTGGCAACTGACCATTTGTGTTGTAAAGGTCATAATAGCAATGTTGGAGCAGTAATTCCTCAGACATACATTTAAGGGAATTATCTGTAATAAACTATCCTCCAAAGGGCAGGCAGGTTGTGATTTGTCTGTGCTGATGTTTGAGCAGGAGATGACTTCCATATTCAGTCTGTACATAATGGAGAACTCTTCTACTACAGCTGTGTTATATTAGTTGTTCTCAGCACTCGGCAGCTTTCCTGACATTTATCAGACGCCTCATTTACACCAGTGGCAAAGTAAAGGATTTTTTTTTTTTCACATTACAAGTACTCTAACAATATCAATAAAAGATCTTTCTTGCCTCATGTACTCTTGTATTGCGCTCACTTTCTTTATGACTATTACCAAATGACAGAGCTGCCTGACACCACTTTATTAGCTAGAAAGATGTACCTAATAAAAGGTACATCAGCCGCTGAAGCCCATCTGCTTCAAGGTGCGACGTGTTGCGTGTTCAGAGACGCTCTTCTGCAGACCTCGGTTGTAACGAGCGGTTAATGGGGTAACTGTTGCCCATCTATCAGCTCCAACCAGTCCGGCCATTCTCCTCTAACCTCTGGCATCAACAAGGCACCGACCATCGCTGGATATTTCCTGTTATTTCCAACCATTCTCTGTAAATCCTAGAGATGGTTGCGTGTGGAAATCCCAGTAGATCAGCTGCTGCTGAAAGAATCAGACCAGCCCATCTGGCACCAACAACCATACCACGTTCAAAGTCACTTAGATCCCCTTTCTTCCCCATTCTGATGCACGGTTTGAACTTCAGCAGATTGCCTTGACCATGTCCACATGCCCGGATGCATTGAGCGGATGTCATGTGATTGGCTGGTGAGATATTTACGTGAACCAGCCGTTGAACCGGTGTATCTCGCAAAGTGGCTGGTGAGAGTATAAGGTCTCTGTCCACCTCTTAATTTTCTCTCACACGCTCAAACACAAGCAACCCTGTTGGACCTCTACTATGTTGCATGACAGACTACAATTTGTGAAATTGACAAGAATCCACTGCCGCAAAACCTGTGTCATTAGAGCATTTCATGGCCTCGAGAAAAGAAAGGAGAAAATAAGACGGTACGCATTTCAGCAATACCAACAGTAATATTTATTACGACAACATGAGTAGAGAGAAAGAGAGAAAGGTCACAAAGTACTGTGTAAGAGGCCTATCTTTACAAGAGGTTTGGCAAACTAACACTTGTAAAATTAGAGTTTGGTTATTTATAATACAAGGGCATGCAGAGTCAGGAAAAAAAGAAGGAAAACAAACAGCGATAAGATAAAACCAAGATAATCTGAGGATATAGAAACAAGAATGAGAAGGCACATTCACAGACTAAAATCAGTAATTCTGAAGAGAGGACAGACCTTAACTAGTAGGATGTAAAGCAACAGGTTTTTCTTTTTGGAAAATATTTGAATACAGAACAATTGAAAAGCCTGGTTATAAAGATAATTCGAAGAACAGGCTGAGGGCAGGAAAGATTAACCCTTTGAGGACCTGAGGGAGATAATTGGTGGAGCATCCCAAAATCAGTGCTTGCTTAAGAAACCAGTTAAGCCCCAAATAAAGAGATTGTAATCTTTATAAAGTTAGTCAATTATTAAAATTAAGTCCTGGTGTTTATTCCTGATAGCAAAAATAGATCTGCCTGTGCACATGTGAAGTTATCTTGTTCAAGCACTCAAAGGGTTACAGGAAACAAAGAGGGCCATTCTTACACCTGACATCCCAGGAAGGGCTTTAATTACATCCAATCACAGATGCAAAACAGATTTAAAGAGACAGTATCCTTTTCATCTTGCCATAGCGATTGTTTGTCAAAACAGCCTTAAGTCTTATGAGCCCCTACATAAAAGCATTACTACTCAAGACTACAATGCTGAGTTTCAACCATTGACCTAAAAATATTTAAACATTTTAATCTTACTAAATACCATGGGCTACATCTAATTTACACAGTCGAGTAATCACAAGATCAAGAAGTCTTTCTAGTTTCAAAATAAGAGCTCATATTCCTGTAAGAAAAATACACTATCAAATCTGTATGTATACACTTTTTCCTTTGATAAAAACAAATTACAATACTGTTATGCATAAAATGGTATACTGTATTATGTTCTTGTCAATTTCACAAATTGAAAAGGCAGGCAGACTGCAGCAATAAGCAGGGCAGGAGGGTTAATGCTAGCTTCAATATGTTCTCTGAGAGGCAGACCGTAGAGCCAAACATGATGTCTCATGCTATCACAAATGACGGCAAAAGAAAAATAAAATAAAAACAGATTCCTTCTGTGTTTCATACTCAAAAAGGAACCTCACAAAAGAAATACTGTCTCTTTAAGATTGTGTCAAGTACGTACATGTCCAGAAACACAGTGCAAAGCATGGTGCAACTGCTTAGCCTGCTACACTGTAAGAACACATTTGTCCTAGGGCTCTCCGAGAACAAGAACATTGGGTAAACAATGATGTGGAACGGCCATTACAGTGGTGTAAAAGCTTCTCCGGAATGTGTCAATGTTAAAACGGGCACCATCTGTGCCCGATCAGCAGTAGCTCGAGTGTTTCGCCGCAGCTCCGTCAATTGTTGTTTGAACACATCTGTTTACTTTCTCAGTACAGAGGCCTGTTTACAATTTCACCACTGTACAGGAACTGAAATAAGGCAATGAGGATGTTTTCATTTACAGTAAGATTTGTTTCGAGTAAAAAAAAAAAAAAATTAAAAAAAAAAATCCGTTCCTTAGATTAAATGATATGGTGATATACCATGTATGACCATGATTACGCGTGATGTTGAAATACTGAAAGCTTGGAAACAAATACTAGCCATACAAACAAGTGTGTACATGAATACAGACGGATGTCATGGTTGTCAGGTGAAGACTTCAACAGCTTGTGCATTGTGCAAACTCTCTGAACACTTGCAAATTTTAAATTGCAAAAATCTAAATTACAACACTGTCACCTGACAACAATTACATGCTGCACTGTGTTATCAGAAGAAGCAGCCAACGTGACTGCTATGAAATATGAGTCGTGACATGGAAGGTGAGATGCCCAATGAATAAATGATGAACACTGGAGAGAAAGAGAGGACACGCACCGAACTTTGTCCACACACATGGACAATGTTAGCTAAATATTACAGAACTGGGTCAATTTCTTTGTCACAGCAGACAAAGGTAAACTTTAATTCCACTTTCATGGAAGTGAGGTAGGGAAAAAAATACTCAACGTCTCATAATTAGAGGGCAATCTGCTCAAAGCAACGCTGTAAAGCCAGTCTGAAAATAATACAGTTACAATAACTCACAGACACAAAGTTGCAAAAGCACACACTCACATCCTCATGCTCTGATCTAAAACTTAAATTGCATCCAGCTATGATTGCCTCAATTCTCAACTCCTTTTGGGACTCAACTGGTCATTGTTGTTCTACTTGTTGAATGCAAAATGTCCCACATTTTGACCGAATGAAATCTACATGATGGCATGCATCTGGCACGAGCCAAATCTCATTTCAGAACAGTTGAAAATGAAAATAATGGTTCATGTAAACTGCAGTCTATTTTGCAAAATGCTGGAATCTAATAAAGATTTGCTCCTGCAGAGAGATCATCACCGTAACACCCTCTTGTACTCGTCTCTTAATAAGTGCAACCTTTCTGCTGGCTTTGCTCGACATGTCAACAACACACCCTCACGCACACAGACACACTCCAGCCTGCGGAGACAGGAGGTATACTGAAGTGAAGCACGTTTTCTGGCACTGTAGCGTACGCTCAACAAACGAGGAGCTTATCCGTGTCCCCCAGACACCAACCAGGGACCTCTTCTATGAACTATGACTGCCAACACATCAAAGCCAGGCACTCATCAGTGGTAAATAAGAAGAGATACTGGCCAGAACCTTTCTGTCATGAAGATAAAATACGCAGAGGAGGATGGAGGACAATATGGAAGGGAGGAATGGACTATGGGTTTTAATACCATTGCAAATAAATAAATATAAATAAATACGCCGAGATGAATAATGAAATGTAGAATGAAAGACATGATGCTTATCTAGTGTCTTATCTGATATGTAATTCATATAGTGTAATATCTGTCTTGAATATTAAACATATTCAGTTTAATTTGGACCTCATTACTTGCCCCTGGACCGTTTATTTGGTAATCATAATTGGGCACTGACAAGGAAAGGCCGCTGCTGGCCTTGGAATTACAAGCGCGTGTGTGGCCAGGCAGGGCCTCACCAGAGCAAACGTACTAGTTCCTCACCTGTAGCGGGTGGCTGGTGGGACGAGAGACCCGGCAAATCCAGAGAGCTGTCCGACATCACGTGCTTCAGGTCTCCACCCATGTCGGAGAGCTTCATGTCCAGCTGTACTGAGAGTGCATCCTCTGAGTCGTCTTTCCCCACGCTGCTTCCTCCGATGGACGGGAGGTCGAGAGACTTCACAGAGGCGGAGTCCTCTTTGCCCTGCTTGAAGGCGGCAACCTTGTCCACCAGGGTCTTTTCAGAGGCCCCAAGTGCTGTGCAGAACTTCGAGGACTGAAAGTCAGCAAAGTCATCCGTGTCACTCTTGAGAGAAGAGAAGGAGCCCCCGCCACTCTCCTTAGTGTCGTCATAGGCCAGGCCTCCCTCAAGCGACAGTTGTTTGAATACATCATACTTGTCTGAGCTCTGCTGAGGCTGCTGCTGAGAGGAGGTCTCACCTTGTACCCCCACGCTGCTCTCGCCTTTAGGCTCCCCACCAGAACTACCAAACGCCATGAAATCCGCAAAGTCGTCCTGTGGCGCCGCCACGGCTCCTCCTGCTGCTGAAGCTTGAGCAGCATCAGAGGAGGAGCCAAAAAGGGCAAAGTCACCGAAGTCATCCACCCCTCCACCCGGGGGCTTGGCTCCACTTGGTAGAAGTACTAGAGAGGGGGGCACGGACACAGAGGGGAAGGTGCTCGGCTTGGTCTCAGCAGCAGCAGCAGCAGGAACGGAGGGAGTTATTGAAGAGAAAAGGTCCAGGTCTGCCATGTTGAGAGGGTTTTTGGGCTGTGAAAGAGATACTGCTGGCTGTTGCTGCGGTTGTGGTAGTTGTTGTAGAGACTGAGAGTTGGGAAAAACAGAGGAGAAGGCAGTCGGGAAGATCTTGGCCTGCTCTGAAGAGTCTAGTGGAGAGACGCTGTCGGCGGTTTTAAAGTCTGTGAAGCCATCATCAGTGCCGACAGATTTGAAATCTGCAAACCCCTCCCCTGCGAAGCAAAGAGCACAATGCCTGATCATTACAAACATCTATCATAGCAGTCAGACACAGTGGTATACACACAGAAAGTCTCTGCTTGCATGGCCGTGACTCTTTGTCAGGCTGCAATCCTACAAGAAAGGAAGCAGGTGGATTAGTTGTGATTGTGCTGTGAATGTTGACAGTAAACTGCAGTCTTCTGATGAACTGTGCCTCTGTGCCTCAGAGAGCAGCACACATCACTGCACAAACAAAGCCACATCATCTAAAACGGCACGCATCCCCACCACCATGCAATGAGCTGCTCAGAGTGGAAAAGGACACGATAAAGCCATTGTGTGAAGAAATTCCCATCTTAAATTATTTTGTAGAATAAAGCTGAAAATAACTTAACTTTCCGGGGGCGGAAATTTCAAATTTCCGCCACTCGGGAAATAGGTAACAATACAATAAATACAACACAAAATGTATCGGTTATGTTGGTTTTAATTTAGTGCAGTTTAGCTTCGCCAGTGAACAGTAATGATTAGCTCCAGTAGATAAACTCAACAGGAGGTGTTAGAATATGTAAAAAAGTGTTCTTATACTATGTGAGATTATGTTGATAGTCTCACATAAAGATTTTCACATTTTCATATGAGGAGTCTTAAAAGATCAAGAGAAACTATTTTAATGAGTCGTCAAAATCAAACAGAGCAAAATATTGTCATATTGTTTGGTTGAAGAATGACAAAGCAGTAAAATAGGTATCATTTTGCACTGAGAAACATCTGTATGGTAAAAAAAAAAACCTCAGCAGCTTTGACATATTTTGACAAAAATAATTTTGCCTGAAATGAGCGCACTTACGGAACGTGACGAAGATATAAACACCTCACAAAGGTCAGGATGCACTCTTGATGCTCACAGGTTGTTAATCAACAGTGATATAATATATGCATGGACTGAAATAGAGAATCTGCTCACGCCGCTGGTGTACGGTGGAAAGGAGATAACTAATGGGCCCATTAAGAAGATGGAGCCTGACACTGCCAGGAAAGGTCACTGCAACGCATGACTTACTGGAGTTGTAAGAGATGTCCCCATCGCAAACTGTTCTAATGAAACAGGGACGGGAAACAAACTGAGATCAACATTGCAGGCTCGCAAAACAAGATTCAGTGTAAACATGGCACAACGGTAATAAGGCATTGTAGTGACCTGACAGCTTTACTCAAATTATGATACAAAGTTTAACTAGGGGAACTCTCACTGACATTTTTTTTATATTTTCTAACCAGAATCACAACAAGGATTTGTTGTTTTAGCTTTCTTCTCTCCTGGGCCATCTGTTGCTTGCAGGGACCGTCGCACAGCCAAGTACACCCACTGGCCACTTTCTCAGGCACACCTGTTCAACGGCTAAATCATGCAAGTTTCTTGACAGCAAATCGCAAGGCATTCGGGCGTGTGGCCGTGGTCGAGGCGATCTGCTGAAGTTCAAACCGATCATGAGAATAGGGGAAGAGAGGCGATTCAATTGACTTTGAACATGGCGCGGTTGTTGGTGCCAGGCGGGTTGGCCTGAGTGTTTCAGCAACTGCCGATCAACTGGGATTTTCACACACAACAATCTCAGGAGTTTACAGAGAGTGGTCTGAAAAAGAGAAAATATCCAGTAAAGCAGCGGTTCTCTTGGACAAAATGTCTTGTTGATGCCAGAGGTCGGAGTAGAATGGCCAGGGGGTTCAAGCTGAAAGGTAACAATTACTCCACTAATCACTCGTTTCAACCGAGGTATGAAGAAGAGTGTCTCTGAACATACAACATATCGAGCCTTGAAGAAGATGGGCTACAGCAGTAGAAGACCACACCGGCCATCACGCCTGTCAGCTAAAACAGGCTCACCAAAATTGGACAACAGAATACTGGAAAAAATGATACCTTGTCTTCTGCTGAGACATCAGGATGGTGGGTCAGAATTTGGCATCAACAACATGATAGCATGGTTCCATTCTACCTCGCATCAACGGTTAAGGCTGCTGCTGGTGGTGTAATGGTGTGGAGGATATTTTCTTAGCATACTTTGGACCCTTTCGAAACCAACTGAGCATTGTTTAAAACGCCGGTGCCAATCCCAGTATTGTTGCTGACCATGTCCATCTCTTTGTCTTCAGAGCGCACCCATATTCTGATTGCTACTTCTGCCAGGATAACACGCCGTGTCACAAAGCTCAAACAATCTCAAGCTGTTCTCTTGAGCATGGCAATGAGTTCACTCTACTAAATGGCCTCCACAGTCACCAGATCTCAATTCCAATAGAGACCCTTTGAGATGTGGTAGAACGGGAGCTCCGCATGATACTATATGATACTACGCAATATGGATCAAAATCTCTGTGGACTGGTTCCAACACCTTGTTGAATCTATGCCCAAAAGACTAAAGGCTTTTCTGAAGGTAAAAGGAGGTCCAACCCTGTATAAGCAAGGTGTACTTGAGAAAGTGGCTGGTGAGTTTCTATCCTCTGTCATTTAGTCCAGTGGCCAATAGGGATTTCATTCAGGATGAGGGCGGTGGAAAGAACAATGGGATTTTTTACTACAAGTGAATATAATTTTATTTGGGAGAGACGTTTCTTACCAAGTGGTTTCTTGTCAGCTGGTGGCTCAAGTTGTCTAAACACACTGTATTTGTCTCCAATATCTGTATGAATTAAAAAAGAACAATAGATTAAATATGGCCAAAAATACATCGGCAGTAACAGACAGGCAAGTATAAGCTTGATGGAGTTTAGTTTGGCAATCCATCACTGCATGTATTATCTAAGGGCCAAACGCTCCTCATAAATTGTTAAAGCCCACTTGAGAAAAGGACATCACTGTCAGTTTTAGATCGGTCTCTGCCAGTCATCTAGCTCGTCAGTGTAAGGTACATTACTCTTTGTATTCGTCTGCTGGTGTAAATATCTGAAAACTGTTTGTTTTTTTCCATCCTAGTTGGACAAAATCCGTTTTAATGTATGGAATCGATCATAATCAATATTCAGAATTCCCAGGGCTCCAAAACCACCTGCGCAAATACAATATGTGAGGTAAAGAGCATACCTGAGGCAGGCGGGGCAGGCTCTGCTGGCTGTTCCACAGACAGCTGCTTAAAAACAGCGTACTTATCAGAGGATGTGACAGAGGCAGAGGAAGAACCAGACACCGGAGTCAACATGGTAGGTGCACTGCAGGGACAACAGTTATAATCAGACATCAGACAGAGTGAGCTGCAACAGCAGAGTTTCATCGATCTGCCGATGCCAAGGTATAATACTCTAACCATTTTTCCGGCATGACCCAATTACATCAAATTTAAAAGGTTTTCTCATCTCGTCTTCTGTCTGTACCTTTCATCTAGTAGTGGGTGGTGTGAGCAGTATAGAAAGTACACCAGTATAAATTTGCCCGACGCTATAAATTTTGACGATACGGGATTAACGTCATTCGCCTGCCCTGGAAAATCATCTGGAAAACTTGAGAGCTGAGCTCAAGCCAAGAGCCCGGGCAGCTGTATTTTGAAATGAAGCAAATGCTAAAAGTGCCACGCACATCGAGCAAGAGGAATTTTCCTCATTCAAATCGAGAATCTAAGGACAGAGGGTGTTGCTCACAGTACAGATTATAAAGGCCACTGAGGCGATATGATTTATAATTTTGCTGATGTGATGTGATGTGACAGCACAGCCTCCCAAATTAGCATAAAAATAACCTCTCTCAAACAGACTCAATAAAAATTCACAGGGCTGTTGCAATGAAATATAGAGTAAACCTCGAGTGATGTTATTGGTGTGGCTGAGTGCTGTATGTCAAATTGTATACGTATTGCAAATATTTCATTTTTGTTTTTGTTTTACGAACCTGCTTCTGATTTTAGATTTTTCTGATCTCTGCGTTCACACTTATTACCTGTTCTGGTGTTGAGATGCAATGCTGGTGGGGAAACTTGCGCTTGTTTCCCCCTTAAATTCAGTAAACGCCTGGTCTCCCGTTCCAGCCTTTGGAGCCTCCTGGAAGTCCTGGAAATCGTCATCATCAGCTTTGGTCCCCTAGGGTGAGCCAGTGTGTGAGTGAGCGGGACACTGTGATTGCTGCCGGAAAACACAGGAATAAACTAAAACTAATGTTACCTGTGCAGGGGGGAAACTGGCAACGAAGTTGGTGTTTGTGGGTATTTGAGGTGGTGCCACGGGTGCCATTGCCATGACTGGTGGTGTGGGTGGGGGCATTGCCATGGAGACTTGAGACTGAGACATCATGGGCTGCTGGTGCTGGGGCATGACAGGAGCCATGGCCATGGCGAGGGCAGGAAGGTTGGGCACTGGTGGAGAGGGGAACTGACTGAGGATTTCCACATTCATGGCTGGGAGGCCACTCTGCAACAAAGCAAATTGATTTTCAGGATTAGGTTAGTCCACAAATCAAATAAGAAAACCTAATGTTTTGATATTTCATCATTTGATCTTTTTATAACGCTGCAAATGGAGATTCTCTATTTCCCATTAAATTAGTGATTCTCTGACCCAAATCTACAGATTGTTTAAAAAGTTCAGGAGGAGAATCAGGGCACAGCGGCTAGTTTGAACTTATTTTTATCTGTCACAAGACACTGAACTCTCATTTTCCTGTGTTTTAGCTGGGAGATTAAAATCATCAACAGGTGTCTTGTTATTCCCTTTAATGGGAGCGGTGGCCCCCGGTGTTTAATGAGCTGCCAGTGGATTTGCATCCTCCCAGAGTTGTGATAACAGGCCCAGACTGAGGATGATAGAAAATCTCAACTCAGCTGATGAGAACTCTGCTATATACCCACTTTATTATGCTTCGCAAGCCTGGGGCGGATCCGCGGCGTTGCATCTTTCAGCTAAGCTTTCGTAGCCATGGGGGATGATTAGTGAAGTCGTTTTAAGTGGATAATTTGTCTGGATGCCACGATTTACCTGTGCCACGCCAATTAGTGCAAGTACAGTGTAGAGCTCTTCCTTGGTCAGCATGCCAGGTGTTGTGCGGTTGGCTGAGGCCCAGATTTGGCCCAGTGCTTCCCTGGGTAGACCTGATGACATTAGTAGTGGGTAGAGCTTGCCTGTGTCTATCCCCGCTGGAGTCATTGTGAATTCAAGAACCTTCTTGAACATCTCTATGGACAAAAAGGAGGCACAAAAACATTCATGTACGCTAAAAATGTATGCATAAATCAAAACCTTCATTACTTAATGTGTCTCGAAATCAACACGCCATAGCGGAACTTGTCAAAAAACAGTTTGATGTCAAACATCAAAATCCGGAGCTCGACACTGGTCACGCTCATGTGTACATGTTTACCTGGGACGAGGCTGTCATTGTAAACCCAGGCTGGCAGCATTGGCTGGATGTGCTCTTGTTGTGGGTACACACCAACGCCGGCTGTCGCAGGCGAAGAGAAACACACACGCAGACCACACACACACACACACATGCGTACCACGCGCACACAAAAACACACACAAGGCGTTACAACAGAAGCCTTGTCCAGGCTTATGCTTTGCCAAGCATCTTAGCAGCTGAGGCCTGCTGGTATCCAATTCAACAAAGTCATCCAGCTGCAAGGCCCAGTGCAGACGTAGTGCTCCCCTGCACTGAAACACAAGCATCCTGCCAATCATCTATACAGTATATCAGTTTGTGAGCCATTTTCATCATCAGTTGTTTTTTTACATGCAAGTAAAAAATGAACAAAGGTCATTGACACTGACCTTAAAAACGTTTTGCTCAGCAAACCAATTTCTGAAAATGCTGTTACACATTTAAAAAAAAAAAAAATCTGTGGCATGGTTGAGCACCTAATAGCATGTCTCCATGGCATATTATTACTCAAACTGCCACTTTGCACATAAATAATCCTATCAGTCTCGGGCAGTGAAAAGAATGTTAGAACAAATAACCACAATCTCTATGATGATGCTCTAGAATCTACTAGATTGCACAAAGAACAAAGACAAACAAATAAAAGGGCAAAGGAGTAGAGGAGTGGCATGCGGAATTAGCTTTGGCTTATGTGTGGGCCTTAGTGGCATCTGCAAAAGTATGCACATCACTGTTAGACCAAAGCGACCGGCATGCACCAGAGGTTGTTTTTTTTTCTGAGAGGGCTGCAATGCAAAGGACCACGCGGCAGCTGATTGAGTCAGCAGGAATTACCCCAGGACATTCTACAGACCCAGTCAATTTCCACATTGTGTGCAGCGTCAACATCAGAAGGCTTGAGGAGATGGAAGTATGCAGCAGGCAGAAAGAGGCTTGGCGCGGGAGAAGATTTACAGACACCAGGCAGGATACGTGAAATACGCTGCCACTTTGTAATCATTTCAGAGTCGCAGAAAATGCCAGTATGATCTCATTCTCTGCCCAGAAAAAGCGATGCCCATTGATGAAACTGGCATGAATCATTTAGAACCCAGAGAAACAGAAGCGAGGCACAGAACTATTATATCAGTGAGTGAAAATATTTATCCTGGTCAGAAAGACGACTACTGCTTAGAGGCTGGTGTTAATACCGCAGCAAAGCAAGGGAGAGAGGACGAAGCTGCGAAAGTCTAGTAAACAGGCACTTGTCTCACCACTGTCACTACTGGTTTGAGGGGATGAGTCAGCAGCTGGTGGGGGCAGGCTGGGTGCCGACACCGGGCCCTCATGTAGCCTCTCTGCAGTGAAGACGGAGCTCAAGTCTCCAGGGGCTTGAGCCCAGTTCCTGGCTTTAGTGCTGGGCTGAAACTGGGCTGAAACTTTAGCCCTCGGACCAATTTCAGCCAAACTCTGCTTGGATTTAAAGCTAACCTGGGCCGTCTTATCAGCCGTAAGATCGCACGAGGAGAAAAGCTTCTCTTCCAAGGACGGGCCTAGAGGGATGGATGAGGTACAAGCTTCTTGACAAAACACGAGCTATGTACAGCAATTCAACTTTCCCGCTTTGTCCGTTTTCGTTAGTGCGTTCATATTGCGTATGTCTGCCCTGCAATCTACATGGGAGTGAGTGCATTAATCTTGTTTCATCAGACTCTTTTCCAGGATCATAACAGGCCTTAAGCACACGCAGTTTTGATCCATAGCTGAACACTGACATTCAATAGGCACCTAGTTGTTAGGTTTCCCCTGATAGAAGGAGGTCTCTCTCTGTTCTGTCATTCATTTTCAGAGCAGCAGCTCAACCAAAAGACAAAGTAAAAGATGAAAGAGTCTTCTATCAGTGCACTTACTGTAAATAAAGTTGGTACTAATAGACAGAGACAATATGGTTAGAAGTCTCCCATGTGAAATGTCTAAATTCTCAGATTTTCAACAACAAAGCAAGCTCCCTTCCTTCCTTCCACCCTTAATGCTTGAAATCTAATGTGTCTGATAGCTTTAAAAGTTTAGCTAAGTAGGCCATTCTGCTCTGTTCCTCTTGCTCTCACACTGGCTAGGGACCATCCAAACTCAAGGGGTACCAATGAAAACATTCACTGTCAGCAATAATGGCAGCAAAACAAGAAAATTTTAAATTTACACAAGGTGTGATCAGTCAGCTATAAATTATGAGGATGGAGGGGGAGGTAACAAAGCAAAACAAGAGTTACCTTGAAATGTAGATTGGGAGCTGGTGTTGACAGCAGAGTTTTGGGTGGTAGTGGGAATGGACACTGAGGAAGGGAAGGTTTGGGGGGCTGAGGATGAAGAGGAGGAGGAGGAGGAGGAAGAGGACGAAGATTGGACTTGAGCCTGAGAGGAGAGGTGAGGGTTTGTGGAGGAGAATGCATTTACAGGCCCCTGAACAAAGTCACTAAACTCCTCATCGTCCTCAGCGAAACCTGTCTTGGGAGAAGGCTGGGCGTGGGCCGGGGAGGAGTGGCCAAAGTTGGAAGTAGAGAAGGAGGAGGTGGGGAACGAGCCAGGGGCATCTACGGGCCCCTGGAAGTCACTAAACTCATCATTGTCCTCTGACAGAGGCAGTGGGGGGGAGTGAGTGGTGACAGATGGGTGTGATGGTGATGAGTCTGCAAAAATGAAGAAATAATGATAATGGCACAACACGTCACACACTACAACGGAGAACTATGAGTCGCAAACTGCAAGCGTGAGACCGACTATTTTGTGGAGGACCAGAAAACTGGAATTTAGACTAAATTCCTGCCATGTAGCATTTTATTAATTTACATTTTACTGTGAATTCAACAAAATGCTATTTCGTTGAACTACTACTTACCAGTTTTCAAAATGGCTGCACTGATTATACAGCAACACTGAAGTAACGAATAAATTAGCTTTACTACAGGTTATGTTGTTAAATGCACGCTCACGGTACGTTTGAGAAAGTACACAGATAAGTGACGACGTTCTAAAAGACTAGGGCGCAATGAAAAAATTTTTTTTTAAAAATTCAGAAAGCAAAGACCGAGGAGAAAGAAAATGTGCTTAAAAATCTACGTTGTACAAAAAATACAAATAGACACTCCTCACTTTGGCCAGCTTTGCTAACCAGCTGGGCAGACACCATGCTGACCTGCCTATAATCCCGTTATTACATCCAGATGGAGGAGTTTCAGCAGGCACCACCGAGAGCGGATCCGCTGATGAGAGACGAACGAGGGGAAATCCAAGGGTTTTACGACTAAAACGCTGACGTGAATGTACCTGGCTTCTTGGTCTGTGATGATGGAGTGGGGTGCATCTTCGCATCCCTGCTAAAACCATCCAGGTTGCCTTTTATTGCTTCCAAGGCATCGTCCCGGCTCTTCTCCCCAGTCTGAGAGCAAAACGGTATTTAAAGCCCAGAGGATTAAGCACATGAGCACCAGACATTCCAGAAAAAAAAACAAAAAACAGCGAGATAAACAGGATTTGGAGAGACTCACCTTGGGTTTGACGCTACTGAGCAGCCTCAGCTTCTGTTTTTGTTCCTCAAATTGTCTTCTTTTCCTGTCCTCCTCCAGCATCTTTTGCTGCTGCTCCAGGCGTTTTCTAAAAGTGACAGAGCATGGCGATTATACTGTACGCAGTCCCTAGAAAATAAT
This sequence comes from Dactylopterus volitans, assembly GCA_901007715.1. Classification (NCBI taxonomy): domain Eukaryota; kingdom Metazoa; phylum Chordata; class Actinopteri; order Syngnathiformes; family Dactylopteridae; genus Dactylopterus; species Dactylopterus volitans. Next base: position 24,608 of record CAAKHG010018451.1, read on the forward strand.
ATTCCAAAAACAGGTTTGACGCTATCACAATTAAGAGGCAGAGCAATTTAAAGTATTCGAAAACAGGAAGTGTTTTACTCTTTCGTGCTTTTCTTCGCTATGCCACTGCTGCCAAACCACTCAGGCTCCGACACAAATGTACCTCAACAAGCGGACGAAAAGATGAGCTATGATGTTGAACAAAAGATGTCTTACTGGTGCTCCTCAGCCATTTGTTTCTGCATGTCTGCGGTGTACTGGGGTCCAGCAGGTCTCATGCCCATAAACTGTGGCTGACCCAAAAACTGCATCCCAGGAGTCTGCATTCCGATAGTCATTCCACCCTGATGGGCACAACGAGAAGAAAAGCAGCAGCTAATAAATACTACCATCGGTACTCTGGCGGTCACATTCCTCACTGAGGGAAAGCAATGCAGTTCAAACGTTAGTCCAATATTCAGAATCCTTTTTTTGTTTTGTTTTTGGTCTTAATAAACTCCTGAAGATAGCGCTTAAGCTGTTGAATGAGAGCACTGCTTTTTTTTTAACAGAGCTTGTTCTCAGAGAACAGAGGCCTGCTGCGTCCGAGCCCGCCACAACGGGAGCGAGGAGATCTGAGTCAAACAGTGAAGTTGTAGGTTTGTTAAAACATGACAGAGAAACTGGCTACAAAGCTCCATAAAGGTTCAAAGGAGAAACCGAAGAGTCGGGGAATCATTCACTGCAGTTTAACAAATGCATTTTCACATATCACACCCTGAAAAAAACTGTAATAATTGTAGCCGTGTTTCAGAAGTTGTGACTGTATATTCCAAATGTCACTGTTATACGGGCTCACCTGCATGGGCATAGCGCCAGGCGGCATCTGCCCCCCAAAGTTCATTCCCATCATGCTCTGCATGTTTGGCTGCATGACCTGGACCATAGGGAAGCCTGATTGTTGCTGCTGCTGCTGCTGCTGCTGCTGCTGCTGTTGCTGCATGGGTACCATCCCTGCAAAGAAAAACACACAAAACACTGACCCTTGTGCGCACGGTGAAGAACGGGGTTTTCAAGAGCCCCCCCCCCACACTGAAAGCACATTAAGAAAACATTGATAGAAGTCTGAAGATTGAAATAAAGCCTCCGCAGTCTGGACATGATTCAGTATTGCAAATCAATTTCTTGGACAACTAGAGGGAAGAAAAAAACAAACACAAAAAAACAGCAAAACCAAATCTGTTTCTTTGGTTACTACTGTGACAGCTTGAAGCAAAACAACAGGATTGAGGGGAGAACTGGAAGAGTGTGCGCTTGTTTTCACAGATTGTGAGTAAGCCGACAGTCAGCTCCTGCTGGAGCCTCCAGATGATTCATCATGTTACTGCTCAACTGGACTGAAAAAAAAATGGCTGTTTGACTAAAACGCCGTCGCTAACGGGAGCATGTAGGGATGCTTAAACCAACGGTGCCTGGATGGTACATCAGGCCCATAACACGAGGCATCGCGATTGAGGGTATCGGCACAAATGTCCCATTTCCTTGCTGCTACATATTTTTGCCTTGTCATCATACGCAGCAATATTCCTTTCAGCTGGCTACCCTCTGAAGAAACTGAGAAATCACAGCATAACGACTCACCTTGTGGCGGTCCCAAGCCCCCTCCGACAGGATACATAAAACTACAGGAACAAAGGGAGGACAAGTTAGGAGAACCAAATAGTTAAACAATATATGTTGTAGATTACTGAGAATCAGCTATGGCATTAATGTTCAAAATCATGATATTACTACAGGAACAGTGTTATGTTTATATAATAGGATAAGTGAGGGTTTAAATGCTTGTTATTCATAATTGTGTTATTACAGTGTTACATTTCCGCATTAAACAACTGAAGCCTGTGAATATCAAATTCAAAAATGATTCAACTGCACTTTGCTTTTGCTCAAGTATTCGCACATCAAAATAGCTGCAAACGCGGCAAACGCCATTCAACGAGCACTCGTTCGAAAAACTACATGTATTTTCAGTTGATTCACCGGGCTCAAGATCTTTTTTTTTTCTTTTTTTTTTTTTAGGTCATGCCTCTTTGAAAGGTGAACACTGAGGGCAAACAGCAGAGGAACTGATGCTGCAACAGATGAGAAAGACAGATGAGGAAAAAAAAGTCACAGACATGCTCATAGACACGCTGAAAGGCAAGTTGGACTCAGATGACTGGTCTGCTCTGGAAAACAGGCTTCTGCGAAATAATGTGCGACTGCCTCGACAACTTGGCCAGTCACTCCCCCGAAAGGAGCCAGCACACACAAGCCGCCGGCTATTTGTTAAATAACTTAACACGGCTAAGTTCTTTAGGCTGGGACCGATCATGCAGAGACAAACAGAAGAAAGAGCCGGCAAAGCATTCTGCCCCCGCACGCTCAGTGGCTTCGAGCGAGATCTCGACGTCACTAATCTAGCTGCATTACAATGTTGTCACCGTCAGCACCGGCGCACAACTGCGCTGACAAAAGCGAGGCAGGGGACTCATTGAAAGGCACTTCAGACATTTCCTGACACAATAATCAAAAACGTCAAATAATCCTACAGTGGAGCAAATACACAATTACCAAAGAATGAGGCTACTGTCATTGTGGCCTGCATTTTATTTCAACGTGTGCAGAGTCTGCAGATAAAATATAGCCGCTTGTCACAATCTGGCATGATGCCAATATATGTGCACCACTGTTGGTCATCAATATATCAAGATTTCTGAGATAACAAGGCATCCTTACATATATATTCAGTATATACATATATATATGTACATATATATGAAAAAGTCATATATATATGTATATGAAAAAGGCAATATTTTCCATTTACTTTTTAAAACATAAAAACAATTAGCCTATACCTTCTAAGCAAAATAAAGCTGTAGCGATTAATTTATGTATCAATTAGTCGTCAACTATTAAATTAGTCCACGGTGACTTTGTTGAAACAGTTGTTATGTCAATTACATTCTTTTGAGTAGTTGAAGAGACAAAAGCCTCCGTTCTTTTCTTTTGTGTGATGATGCTCAGGCTGTGGACAAAACAAGGCATTTGATGGCATCATTTAAGGCTGCGGGAGCCACTCATCACCGTTTCTCAACATTTTCTAACATTTTATAGACCAACCAACCGATCAGTCAGTCGAGAAGATACAGATTTATCGACAATGAAAAACATCATTAGCTGCAAATCTGAAGCGAGGACGGTAAGTTAACGTTCAGTGAGTACTAAACTAGTACAACTGGGTACAACCTCAGTAATTATGCCTGACTTGGAAGGTTTCAGGGTCTCACATCTGCTGCCTGGAAGATTTGCAGATTATAAAGGTTTTACAGGAGCCTTAAAGCGCTGCTGCTGCCCACCACCACAGCAAATAACGGGTCAATGCCGAGCAGATTAACATCCAAGGAGATAAACAGTGGGAGCAGCTGCGGACGTCAGACAGGCCAGTGCCATTTGAAAGGCCTGCAATCATCAGACAGCCATCACCGCAAACTGTTTTGACGACTGGATCAGGAGTTGCCGCTGGCGTCATCCTCACTGAGGAGGCGAAAACCAAAAATATCTCAGGTTATTCTGAAACTACCGTTGCAGTGGAGCATACAATAGATATAGCCAGAAGTCCTTGACAAGTAAATATGACATGAATAACATTCAGACTGTCTCGCCCGCCATTATTATTTCTCTTCAACGAGGTGTCCATAATTCATATAGGGGCCATCTGACTTGATTCCCAGCGGCTGAGCCTGTTTACTCGGCCAAAATCAATCCAGGCAGCACATTAATGAATAGAAAGGTGTCATCAGTGACTGGCAGCACTAGCTGCTCGGATGAATTATTTTCATTTCTGATGCAATTCTAATACCCGAATTTGAAATCTGCCAATACCAACGCTAATTCCAATAGTCGTGCAATTTCTTCTTGATTATTTTTTTCGTTATCATATTCATCATCGGCATCACCATTACTGCTATTACTATTAAACTAAACGAGGTCCATGTTCCCAGTCCACCAAAACACAGATGCAAATGCCTCAACACATTATATTTCAAGTTGCAAGTCAAAATTTTGCAAAACTCACCCACGACACAGTTTTGGCGCGTGAGATATGCAACCGGAGATTATCCAACAGTTGCAGGGCCAGTTGTGCAATCAGTTTAACAACTACTGGCATAATTTGCACATTGTCGCCGTCACCTAACCTGAGTCAATACCACGTGTCTGCAACTTCATTATGACAAGTCAAGCCTCATTATACACAGTGTTGATCTTGTTACATTTAGCCTTATGTTCAAAAAGCACCTCCCAAAAGGTCGCTGCGGAACATCAAACTTTGGTAAGAGTCCGTTGCAGTCAGTTGCATCAGCCTCAACCGACTTCTGCATTTAAGACGGAGAGCATCATTCTTCTGCAAGACGCCATTTGACTTTCTAAGAAAGGAAGAGGGGAAGCAAACTTATGCGTGTAGTTCCCAGAGGTACATGCAGAGCTACGATGGCGATTTACCGTCACCCGCCTGTAGTAAACAACGCCAAAACAACAACAAACAAACACAGCATGTCAGATATCAGCAGGGTGTTGGTCTGACACTATCTCCAGATCATCGGAGCACCCCCCCCCCACCCATCCCCCCGCTGCTCTCTCATGCTGCACCCTCTCATTTACAGTCTTTGGGGGCTTTGGTTTCACCTGTGGTGTCGGTATCACCCGGAAAGTCGCTCTGCATGTTGCCACAGCGCATCTATTATTCAAGCTGCACAGGATCCGCTCATGAAAAAGTCATCCCCTCCGCAGACCATCGCGCCGGTCGCATGCGATGCCCGGACCCCCAAAACCGTTTACAGCCAACGAGTAAAAACGCAGATGCAGATGTTGTCAAGCATCTGCAGCCGGAGTTAGGAAGCGAAACTCGGCTCAACTTCACGGGGTCTGGGGTGGGGGGGCAAAGGGCGAAAAAGGGCGACACCGACTGCAAATAAAAACAGAACATTTCTCATTCAGAAAAAAAAACCCATGTTGACATGGGGGCCGAAAAAAAAACCCGGCTTCCACGGGCCCGCCTGTGTAACTAACAAAACTCTTAGTTGGGCATTGGCGTTAAATGGCATCAAATGTCACGTTATTCGGCCAGACCGCGTCGGCTCGGTGGTAATACGTGCAACTACAGACGTGTCATGTCAAATGCACAGAATCTTGGCTCTCGCTGCTCCGGTGTCGCGCTGACAGGCGACAGCAGAGCCAGCTAGCCAGCCAGCCAGCTAGCCCGGGTAGCCGGCTAACGCTAGCCGTGCCGTGACAACCAGCCATCTCATCCCGTCGCCGCGACCCGGCCGCGGGAGCAGCCCGCCTCCGTATCGCTCGAGCTTCCCTGGGACATGAACGCGGGGCTCGGGCGGCTGCCGCCGGGACGCGGCGCGATCGATTTCGAAAACGCATTCACTTCCAAAGGGCTTATAATACCTGCTGCCTCCGCCGGATCCTGGCCGCAGCGCCATCTTGATAACAGCACTCACAAACGGGAAGATGACGTGAGCGGTGACGGGTGATAAACAAGGGCCGGTGGGCCCCGGGCTCGGTCTCGCAGGATTACAGCCGCTTACTTGAGAGGAGACTGTTTGCGTGACACTGCGTTTACACATCGACGTGTGAGGGACTTTTTCCTTTTCTTTTTTTAAATTATTGTATTAAAATAATCCCATAAGGGCAAATTAGTTATCTACAGTGAGCCGGCGACCTTTCGTTACCAAGCCCCCCTCTCGAACTTTAGGTCACCGCTGTCACGTTTTTTGTTTGTTGGTTTTTTTTAGTTGTTGTTGGTTTTTTTCCCCCCAACTTTATTAATCAAACCTGGCATTACATTCACAAGATTTCATAAATAGATACTATTTTTCAGACTGAGCATTTACAACACATATGTATAGAACAATGCACATTATCAAAAATGTATATATATATATATACACACACACACACACACACATACACACACACACACAGCATCCCAGCGATATTACACATAGTCATGCTAGGACCTATCATAACAAGACTATCATAGACAGTCAAGGCTTGTTTGGTTTTCAAACATTTCGATGTGTTGTTTTTTTTTTTTTAACTTTGTTACTTCATTCATATAAACTAAGAACTGTGGGTGTCACTTAATGAATCTGCATCTGTGAATAAATTGTTTGGCAATAATGATTAAGGTGTTATACATCATTCCCCTTTTTTTTTGTATCGTGGTATAACTCCATACCAAATGTCTTTGTTTTCCGGCCTGGGCAACTCAGTGTCCTTTCCAGATGTCCAGTCTTCCCAAAACACCCAAAGCACAAGTGTTCTAAAGTCTCAATTTCAGAGTCACAAAAAGCAACAGTTGTTTTTATCAATGTTAAATCTTTGTCTCAGAAAATCATTACAAGGATATATTTCATTTAACGTTTTAAAATGTGTTTCTTTAGCTTTTGGTGATATGGGTAGAGTAAGGTAACTGGTTATAATCCTGACTATAATCTCTTTAGGATAATCTTTGAACAGATTTTTCCTTTTTGATGATAAAGGGAAGCCAGTAGACGTCAGGGCAGCTCCTATGATTTTGTTAGTACATTTTTTTTTTATCTATGAAATTAATATCCTCCATAAAAAAGTGACGGGATCATGGGTATTCTATTGTCATAAAGCAACGTGGTTTGGTTGTTCAGTTTTTGCTCAGTATTTCCAAATCCCTCTTTATACATTGATCAGCCATAACATGCATGTTTACCACAGAATACAATGGAACAGCCCTGTAAGAAATTTTATGTTTTATTGAATTTGTTGGAGAGAGGTGTTGACATATTTTAATGGTTGTTACTGTGACTGCAATTTGTGATTGAATATGCTCTTAAGCGCATTCATATAAATTTGTGTTGAACTGCACTAGGTTATACTGACAGGTGTCCTTAAATTTTTGGCCTTCCCATTCATATTCATTGGTGTGACCAAAAGTTTAAGGACACCTCTCAGTTTAACTGCTGCTTAATATTCTGTGGTAAACATGCAGTGGTTTTAGTGTAATGTTCGATTGATGTACATCTTCATTTTTGTTGGAAATTCCTGGGAGGTAAAACAGAAAATAATGATTGAATGATTTTTTTTTTTTTATTGAGTTCATTGTTAAAAAATAACTTTGGCCACAGCCGGCTGAAGTGCAGCTCTACCCGATGTTATAAACAGAAATAAAAGGATTTGTTGTCCAAAAACCTGTTTGAGACAGCAGATTTCACAAACTCTGACTCGAACCCCTGACTGTCGGTTCCTGAGCCTGAGACACCAAACTGAAGTGGGAAGTTTTCAGTGCCCGAACAGCAGATTAGTTCAATCAAGTGTGGGTTCACTGAGTTTTATCAAACATTCTGGCCTAAGTTGCAGCGAGACACCACAGTGTGAAAACTCGTGCAGGCGCCTATATATAAATGTGATCAGCCTGGTTCATCGCCCCCAGTGCCAGATGGTCTCGGGTTCTGGTGACAGGGTTATGATGTGTGGTAGCTTCTCTCCTGCACTCTGCAATCAGATATACCACATTTCAACACCACTGAATTCTTCAGCAAAACTGAGCGTGTGTGTGTTGCTGAGCCAAAAGCAACAACAACAAAAAAAACCCGCCATTTTAGCATCAAAACATTCTGAAGATATGTGGATTTTCATAAATCGGTCCAAAATTTACTTAAGTGATTATGGGACAAAGTAATCGGCCATAATGTGCTCCATGCCTTGCTGATAGTCTCCTAAAGAGACGGACGGGGGCAGTGGCCCAGGCCACGTGACACTCATGCAGAAAGCGACTTGCCGGTGAAGTAGCTTGTTAATCCATCATCTGTGCTTGAGAGCATCTGTGGGGAATAAGAAAAAAGAAAAAAAAAAGTCTCATCAGTGGATGTCGTTTGAATCCCCATAGCAACTATTAAATAAAAGCAGCACACGCCGTTTTAATTCAGGGGAGCTAGAAATATGAACGCCTGCCGATGTGGACCGTGACGCTCATCTCGAAAAAACAGGTGAGCTCTGCGAGCCTGTATTTATTCAGCATTGTCCACTTTGCAGTTGGAAAGGTGTCTCGGACCAAACTGATTGTGTCCTGCTGTTTTACTGCTTGCTCTCGCGCCCCTCCCCCTTCCAGTAACTGTGATGAATAACACACACAAAACACAGGGGGGAAAAAAATCCCACATCTTAACAGCAGATGTCAGTGTTTAGTTATTTTTACAGTTGCAGTTACACCCACACACACACACACACACACAGAGCTGTTGGGTTTGTCAGTGTGATGCATGTGCACTCTGACACTGAGCATGTAATTTATGTCTCTTGGATTTGTGCTTGCTGGCTGTCATTGGGTTCAGAGATTGCAGCGATGGAAGGTTGGGTTCTGCACGAAAAAAAAATCTTATCAATTTTCAGCACTACTAGCTTTTGAATCGCGTATTTTCTGGACACCGAATTGCATTTATGCCACAAAGCTCTTTCCAAATGTCATATAACCTACATTTAGTTTGATGATAGAAATTATCATGAATGGTTTATGCTTATGTTGATTGAAGGCATCCAAAATGGGCACAAAAAGTTTTTATGGCTGCGTTGTTGAATGAAATGCTAATATCTAAAAAACAAAAAGCATTCATATCTTAATGTAATTCTCTTGATATTTTCTCTTTATCCTGAAACAAACAACTCATTTGTTTTTAGATTTTGGAGCATCATTTTTGATGATGTGTGTCCTTGACAGCGGCTTCCTGTGTTGAGAGTATATTCATTAATTTAAATCTGTGACCGTGAATAATCATCCTATTACTTTACAATCCTACAATTTCTCTTGGCAGACGCTTTTATACAAAGCAGCGTACATCTGAGAGCTGACCCATGCAAGGATCATTAAACATGCTTTATCTAAAGCTTCTCTCTCTCTCTCTTCCTACAATAAAGGATGAGAAATCTCTCTATTCCTAACCCACTAACTGTCAGTTTTTTTGTAGCCAGATTTTGCATTTCAGATTTGCATCATTAGCTTTATTACATTATGCAAACTGAGATTTTTATAGCTCGCTATATTTCTTGGCACTTGTATCTGTCCCTGGATGTCTTGTCCAACATTTTTACTGGCTGCTTTATGGATTGAGACCATTGTGTCTCCTGACAAAGTGATTCAGTTGGTGATTTCATTGTTACACCAATGACAAGGTGCAGTAACAAGGAGAAGTCTTTCTGGTATTGTCTTACCGGGTGTTGTGAAAGATTTACAGCTTAATGGGAGTAGTGTAAGGCACGGGATGACAAGCCCCGGTGCTATCCATCACCTGCTCTGCCCTCAGCCTTTCCTACAACTCACATTTATTGAAAAGCAATGATTTTAAGTCCATATGCATGACAGTGGGAGAAATTTAACCATTTAGGCTTCAGAGCAACAAACAGTTGTTAGATATTTCTGACTGACTTACATGTCAGCACTCAGGAAACTGTGGACAGCATTGATGCAGTTATTCTGTTTTTGTTTTAAAAACATGGTTGAAGATAATTAAGAACTTATGTTGGATTTCAAACGAGCTGATTTCAACATGTTCAGACTCAATATTCCACTAACTACTCTCATGGCCATCAAATAGAGACCATGGCCTTGGCCAATGATATTTACTTGGTATAATATGTATGCAACAATGTCATGATGTATATAAAGTGTAACAAAATAAATCAATCAGTCAGTTTTTCCTGCATTTAATGTTGTCTTAACTTAGACTAAAAAGGATTCTCAGATGAATCCAAGAATTTGACCAGACGTGTGAAACCAATTAATGACACTGGACAATCAGCAGTGAACCCTCTGTCCCGCTCCACAATAATGCCATGTCTTCACGCGTGGGCACTTTCCACAATTTATTCAGCAGATGCTTTTGTCCAAAGCAAAGCACATCTGAGAGCACATTCAAGTACAAGACGGAACATGGAACTCTGCATTTCCTGTCACAATTCTGTTTCACGCTCTTGGTGCTTCAACTTGGTGCTAGTAGCACATGGAACATGCGGCAAGTACTCATAAAGTACAAATATGTCAGAGGTGGGATTCGAACCCACGCCTCCAGGGGAGACTGCGACCTGAACGCAGCGCCTTAGACCGCTCGGCCACCCTGACCTGCTGAGCAAAAAAAAAGCAGTGACTCATCGGAATTTTCCTCAATTATGGCTCGTTACATTTGGATAATCATCACTTGTGATGATGATGCTTATGTATGGATATGGACTGCTTCAATTGAATCTCAATAAAATCACAATTGGGCCTTCACCCCTCCTCTTCTCTGTCTCCATTCACAGTTCTCAGAGGTCAGAGTGGGCTCCCTCCCTGCTGTGTATGCCAGGTTTAGCTGGAGGCCGGTCAACCCAGTCACGTCCCCTCGATGGCTGGACCGGTTATGGGCAGCCCCCCAGAGAGGAGGTCCGGCGAGAAACGGTGAACATTAACCTGGCTCCCATTCTGGGCATCCTACTATTCCCCATAAATCATTAACTCGTCCAGCATCCAGTCAGTGACAGCATCAGCATGACAACATCAATCTGTCAGGATTCCACAGTTTTTCAGCCTCACATGCAAATAGAAGGAATTTAGACTCACTGTGACCTAAGCTGGCCAGCTTTGCCCCCACCTTGTGTAGCCCGAATCTTGCCTTGTATGAATTGTGTTTCTTTTTTTAATTTAAAACACCACTAAATATCGTAAAAAAAAACTATGCGCAAGTGTTTTTCTTATCATGTTAGACAGTCCGAAAATGAGATCATTTTGATGTTAAATAAGGGCATGAAGGGACGGTTTGGTCAGGCGAAAGGCCATAAAGATTTTTCACTGTCTGAGGTGCATTAGGAGGATTTTATAAATCTGCTTGAACAACATTTGATGGGTCGGTCAATCTCTTATTTTGGGTAAACTGATTAGTAGAATGATGCTACATCCTGTTTATTTGGAGGCCAAAGATCTTCAGCAACCAGTGTGTGTTTTCCCTCTGGCCACTGAAGCTGGCAGAGTTGAGCATATGCAGGATGACGCGATGTTTGAGCTCAGAGACACAAGTCCCATTAACTTTCACGTAGTAGCGGCGCAACAGAGTCGCACGGATTTTTTTTTTCAAAGTCAAGCGTAACCCTGGAAATATCCTGCTTTACAAAAGATCAAGAACTGAAAATGATCTTGTGTTGAACGGCATGACATGATTTATAGTATTGGATTGTGTTTATACTTTTGGAAAAAATTTGACAAACGCATTCAAAGTGTCGGAGAATCTGATTTTGAACACTACTCAAATTGCTCAAATTCATTCATTCATTCATTTGGCACTAGATGCAGTAATGTTTGCAGCATATTCATTTCTGGTGTCCGGCACAATGGGCACAGTGTCACAGTGTTACTAAGTGTAATTCCTATATTGTTAAGAGTTATACAAAATCTCTCGTAATTACAGTAACACTGAGTATTCTTGCCACGCTGCATATTGAAATGCTGCTGTTGCTGTTTCGACCCCTCCCTCCTCTTTCATACTGAAAGCAAAAATAAGTGAATTCTCACTAATCAGACCAAACTGAATAAACATATTCCAGATCAAAAGTCACCGCTGGTGGCACTGGCGGTGACATCCAGAGAGGGGCACTGATTGTTGCCGTGGAGGCCTGACTGATCTCCATGACTGTGCAAGCAGCACAACAGAGGACTCCTTGATCAAGGCTTCTTGATGGAAGACTCCTGTCAGAGCAGAGCAGCTCCATGCATGTGTATGTATTTCTATGAAAGGTTGGCGTAAACTCCTGGTCGCAGTGACCAATTAGCCCTGGCAGAGAGTGGCCTCCTGACCCTTGACCCCTGCTGGGTAGTCTTATCCATTAACCCCTTGGGTCTCAGCTGGAGTTGATGTAGTGTCCTTTCTCCTTACACTGCTAAACACACGGCTACATTCACCATGCAGCTTCCACTTTCTGTCTCTTTGTCCCTGTCCTCTGTCCCCCCCGTGCGGCAGCTCTCTCCTTGCGTTGACCTCTGGAGGCCTCGGCTGCATTGAGTACATCGGCCCCTGCTTTCACCACTGTATAGGTCAAAATAGTTAAGCTCTTATGCAAAGCACCGTCTAAAAGGTACCTCCTTTTCTTCACCCGTCCTCCATGTGTTTCTACATCGTCACACATACATTAGCTGTGTTTATGTAATGAGCTGTACATACAGTATTTGGGGGAAATGTATTTGTTGTTTGCAGGTGTGTGAATGTGCAAACTTGTTTCCTTAAAATCCATCCCTCCCTCATACTATGCAGTCTGTAAAAATCAAGATAATTGTGTTTTTTTACTTACTGTGGAATGCCTTCTCAAAGTCTGACAGCAAACAAAAGTAGGTTGAAGTCATCCCACTGGAGGATTGTCCTCTTACTCTTGGTAATATCAAAATTCTACCTCAATCCTAAAAATTAATATTAAAAGTCCATAGTTAATATCAGAAAAACAGTAATATGTTTGCAGGAGTAGACACAAAATCAGCATTAGTAGTAGCTGTATTAATGTTTTTGTGTTTTTTTTGTACGTTTACAGTACACTAAGTGTCCTATGATCATATTTCTGTTGGTGCGTATAAGAATTTATATCTCAATATCTAATTGTGTTTGTGTGATTAGCATGTATAGAGTTATGAGGTAAAATCCAGCATGTCTGCTCAGAGAAATAGTTCTGATGGCATCGGGATTTGACTGAGAGAATTCTGCGCCGAGTTGGCCGATTCCATCGGCGCCCTTCCCTTTTATGTGCTCCGCTGCCCGCGAGTCACGCCGCTCCTCGCAACAGGTGGAGATATGCAACCTGATCAAGACACGCTGCAAAGCTGGGTGAGAAAGATGCAGGTTGCGGCAGGAGGTTAAAATATGTTTAAGCTCCCCAGGTCGGTTTAGCTGCCCGCAAGATGGTGGCTGCCAAGCAAACAGACAAATGCTCTCTGATAGTTCAGTCTTCTTTGAGGTGCAGGGCAGGGAGTGCAAATAATATATTACTTCCTCCAATCCACAGTGCATTTGTAACTTGGATTAGCGGGATGGGTAAAACTGTATTAATTTTTAAAAAAATAGCATGTTCATTATATTGTATTATCTCATCTCATCTCATCTCATCGTCTACCGCTTATTCCGGTTACAGGTCGCGGTCGTGCTTATATTACATTATTTTACTATCAGATGAAATATTTATATAAACATTATTATTATCATGATTACAATGCGGGTCATGGAGGAATTATGATAACCATCAGAATTCAGCACATCTTTAATCGTGTCCCTCTAAATGTGTTTCTGTATTGCGGCTTAGAATCAAGCACACGGGGGAAGGTAAACCGAGACAGTCTATTAACGCTAATTATTCTTCATATGGAGTATTTCTAAACTGCCTTGAAAATTTTCTGGACAGCCCAAGAACCCGCTCATGAATTGCGTTGGAATCCGAACTCAAATCCGATGTTTGATGCGGGAGTTTTGTGCTGCACATCAAACACTCACAGATGCAAACAGGTCTCCCAGTATCTCCGTTTCTTTTGGAGAAAAGAAGTCGGAGGAGGCGCGCTCAGATCTTTAGAGGCTTCCCGGGTCTGAAAATCAAAGGCCTCATTGAAAACCAAATTGAGCAACATCAGTGGATTACAAGGCTTCCCCCAGCAGGGCGCCGCGGCGAGGGCTGCAGGTCAACACAGGGATGGCGGGGCGTACTTAGGGCATTGCTAAGCACCTTATATCACACAGGGACAAAATCCTGACGCATGAAACATTTGTATTTCACAAGCTGAGACATGTATTTGCTGATATAAGTGCCGTGTAATGGGCCCTTGCCTCTTTTTTAGCTCTGTTAGCAGTGTGTTGAAAGCGATGTTGGTGACTGAAATATTTCTGCATCTACCTCAAAAAGCGGTGCAATTTCCCTAATTTTTTTTTTTAGAAACATCAACTCATCAGCATCTCGCCCTGCTCCTTGGCTTTAGGTAAAGTTCCTGACTTTTCCTGTAGCACCACCATGAGGCTGTCAAGTGGCTGTGGACGAAACCCATTTCTCATCACACGTATCTAAACCTCTGCGGTAAATGTATTGTGAGAACAACAAGAACAGAATGACTGAAACCCAGAATTCACTTTGGAAAAAAAAAAAAAAAAAGACTTTTACTTGAAATATCAATATTTTCTCAGAAAGTATAAATAATGATTTATGATTGATTTCAATTTTATACAAAAATAATACATTAAGAGGAAAAGAAAAAAATCATGTCCTGCCACGCAAGTGTGAGTGCCCTCGGATCTGACGGCAGTAGGTGTACCTATAACAGTCACAAATCAACCAACATAAAAACAACAACGTAAATGACCTAATATTGAACAGGAGACCGGATCTGCCACACGTGTAATATGCAGTGTTTTGCTTCCGTTTGCGGTGTTTGATGATCACAAATGTACCCTCGCCCCCCCCCCGTCCCCATCTCAAGCCTTCCCACCGTTATCCAGCGACACTGGGAATGTACGTGTCTAATACTGTCCGCGTGGGTGTCCGTGCCCCCGAGCGTCTGCTCCTCTCCCCACCATCCACGTCCTGGTGGATTCCTGTGTGATTGGAGCGGCCGCTGTCACAACATTGTCATCTTTGATGTCTCGCTCCTTCACAAATTACCCGACTATGATGGCTGTTTTGCTTCTGAATACTTGTCAATATTTTCATTCGACCCGGGGAGGGGGGGAGGGAGGGGGTCCGTGCCATGATTTATGATGAGGAGTACTCTCAACAATAATTGTCCTCTTTGGTATCTCTGTGTGGCAGGAAGAGGGAGACGCAAGGGAGGGTGAGTCCCATTCCTGAAATTCATCTGAACCCATGTGCAAACAACGGCCAGAGGTTTCCACTGAGGGGAAGGGCCATGTTCAAAGTGTGTGACTCATTTCTCCTCCCCCAAGGCAAGACTGGTGTACGGATATGGCAGGCTTGCTTGCTTGCTTGCTTGCTTGCTGGCCGGCTTGCTTTTAGTGACACAAAGAAGCCGAGCCTGCTCTCAAACACGTTCAACCTTTCAGCCTGTGCGGTCATATTCATCACGCGTGTGTCTGCTTTTCTGCGCTGCGCTGCGCTGCGGGCAGCGCCATCGACCGGAACTACGGTTTGCAATCATTTTTGGTGCCCTCGCTGATAGTGCATATTAATTCTCCAGCCTCAGGTGTGTGGAGCTCGGTGCAGAATCCAGTTATACAAAAGCATTGCATTCGCCTATAGATGCGTTGCATAGTCCTTTCAAGATTGTCAAAAGTCTCCTCAATCACAGTATACACATTGAACAGCTCTAAATGATGAAATCCTTGAGTGTCAAAAAAGGCATTCGCCACCTGCAAAACATGCGCGCAGCAAACTGAGCGCGAAAGACTAAAATGGAAGACTCCTTTCAAGCCCAGTGGGAATGTCAAAACCGCCAAACGCCTGCCCAAAATCAACACGGCCTTTTTCCGGACGGGTTCATTGTGATTGTCGCACAGTTCAACATATTTCGTCCTGTTAGCGGGACTGACTGGTGTCGCCCTTCAGAGGCATCCAGGGGTCACATTCACTGAGTCCCTCGGCCTCCACGTGGGTGCATCACCGTCTGGTAGTTTCAGTGTGTTTTCATTCCGCCCTTAAATCACAGTATAATAGTTCTCCCGAAGCCTTTCCTCAGGCCCGCTGTAGTTCATGAGCACTTTTAGGACTTTGGCCTTTGTTCCGTTGTAGTGTCACAGAAGGGATAACTGTCTCTTACAACATTTTTGAAAAGGGGCATGAAAATCAAATACTGTTTTCACAGACCGTTTAGAAAAAGAAAAAAAAAAATCATACGTCCCTGTTGATCATGTGTGTGTGTGACGGAGGGGAATCCAGTCTCCTCGCTCTCAGGTGCAGGGAGTTTTTTTTTGTTTTGTTTTGTTTCTTATCTTTTTTTTTTCCTCTGTCCCATTTTTCATTTTCGCTGCCTTGCCCACCGTCGTCACTCTCCTCATTTGTTGACCGACTCATCATCCGGCGTGCCATTGCCAGTTATTAAGGGTCGTCATGGTTACCGCGGTGAGAGGGTGGAAAAATGTGCTCCAGTTGCCAGGCACCGAGGAAGTCAGGTGGACGCTCTCACCAGGCTTGAAGAGGACACTGAAAAAAAAAAAAAAGAAAGGGATAGAGGGGACGAAACGTCAGACAAAGTAGGCCAGCATAAAACGATAAATACAATCTGTGCAGTCCAGTAACACGGGTGCATGTTACATGCATCGCCTCCAAAGCTTCTCCAGTGTGGCCTGACAGATGAAACCTATGTAAATACATCTCCCCTGCACCTTCACGGGCCACACCTGATCAAATAAATTCCTCGCCCCTCTTCTCCTGACTCTGAAAAGCCTCGCTTTTCTAGATTGTTTGTGGAATTTATTTTTTCTCCCGCGTCTCCAGGGGCGGAGCCCGCTGACCCCGGCGTGACTGCCTGCAAACAGCTTCACCTGATAAAGGTGACCTGCAGCTCAGACCAGAGTCATTAGACGCTGGGCTCTAGGCAGAGGTGAGTCTCGGGTATAATGGAGGGATCCTGGTAAACAATGAGTGTTATAAAGCCTGAGCGCGCTGGTCATGTCATGAGAAGAAGGCTGCCCCATCCAAATAAAGTCCTGATAAGAAAATACCTGGGAGAGCCTGCTCGCTAATTGCTCTCTAAATAAATGTGTTTGTGAAATGCCATCGGCGGATGTTGCGCGCGAGTGATGGAGAGTAATTTAGCACATTTAATCTCTTCCCCTTCTCCACATTTCAACACATTTTAGAGGTAAAATGTAATACTTTTTTCTCCACACCATTTTTTTTTTACTTTGCAGGTTAAGAAAAACATATAATACATTCTTAACATGTAATTTGTTGTAAAAAAAAAAAAAATGAATCCAATCACTATTCAACTCTTATTCAACTTGTCATGTTTCAGAAATCCACTAAAGAGAGAGAAAAAAATGCAACAGTCCAGACCAAAAAACAAGTCTATTCAAAATTTGGAAGAAAAAAAAAGGTGATTACTTTAACTGCGGCTGGATCAGTATCAACAATCTAATTTTTTAATATCTTAATGTGTCACTATTTTCTGCAGAAAGAGCAGAATTAAGTTTCTATATTTAGCTTAGGATCCTTTTTTGTATGGGATTTTAAATGCATTTTACTTTTGATGGCGTGTCAAAAAAAAAATCCCAATTTTGGTACGAATCAACATAAAGTATCTGAGTACCTCTGTCTACAGCTTTTATCACACGCCGCGCCCTAATTGTTGCGTAAAATGTGCAGACACAGTCACGCAGTGAGGCCTCTTTCACAGGCTCTGAGACCGGCGTCCCTTCTCCACTACGCGGAGGATACACTGAGCTCTGAGCTCGCATCCCATCAGCACATGAGCAGCCCAGCGCACGGCTCTCTGCCTCAGCGTGGGAAATTGAGCGTGTGAAAGCACCGTGGACAACATTTCAGGCTAGAGCGATCACCGAGAGCAGGGAGAAGTAGGAAAGAGGAAGAGGTGTAATCAACGAGAAAAGAAAAAAACAGAGTGAGAGAAACTTGCACCTCCTCGCCCCCACCTCCCCCTGCTCATCTCATCTTCGGCCTCAGTGTAGCATGAAAGAAAGTGGAAGGACACGAAGCTTGAGAACTTTGATTAAGAGAGGGGCTCATTTCCTGACGATGGCAGAGGTAACCCTCATCAGGGAGAGGAGAGTGAAAGCAGGGAGCATTAATCACGGGCTGTTCAGGCTGAGGGAACGAGTGATTGATTGGCCGTCTGCTTAAGAGGAAATAGAAATTCTGAGGCGTGTACTGTCCATATGTCTGTCTTGTCTTTTACTTTGGAGCGAAATGAAAGCATTTTCATTTGCGAACATCGGCAAACAAAAGCTCTGAAAACCAAAAGAAGCACAGACGCAAATGCTTGAAACAATTAGATTTCTGTGCAATTTTTTCTTTTTTTTTCTTGGGTGATTTGACTCATTTAAACCGTGTGACTGAACAAATAAAATTGCATTTACCCAGGAGAGACCCCCAAGTTGCACCATCTTGTTTACAGGAGCATCCTAATGTGACAGGAATTAAACAAGTCAACACACACATCATAACACGCACACACACACTTCTGCCTGTGCTTATCTAGTTCCTGCTGTGCTTCGATTGTGTTCTCTAAATCAGAATGAGACGAGATGAGCGATTCTTTCATATCAGCGGACAATGAACGCGTTGATCAAGGCGCTTATCGCCAAAAAGGAAACGCCGAAAAGACACAACACCCTTATGCAAAACGTCGGAATCACGCTGCAGCAGCACTGAAGCGGAATTTGTGCTAATAGAACCGCAGAAATTACATTTTAGAACTAAGGTTTACAGTGTCAAGAGGGAAACGATTGTCTAGTTGCGGCCTGTGTGACATGAGACCCGAACTCACCGTCTTGCTCGAGGACATGGAGCTGAGGGTGCTGATGCTGTTGGCGTCTGTGACCACCATGGCGGAGGGGAAACGTGACGGGTGGGAGTACTGCGGGGGCTCCTGCTTGTGAGGATACACTGCAAAGACAGTTCAGACATGGATCAGTTTAGGAAAATAAGTGGACCAAATGTCAGATCTTCTCAAGAACAAGCAACATGTCCAAAATAATCTCCTTATAGAAAGGAAGGAATGAGAGTTAAAAAAAAAACAACTATATTATTAGATACTTTAGAAATTTTAGTTCAAATGTTTCCTCATTTCCTGAGAGCAGAAATTTGCCCACAAAATTTAACAAAGTGAAAATAAATGAGACTTTTGCGATAACCTATTACTTAGCTAGAGTTGCAGAGGGGATCTTGATGGCAAAATGTAATAGCGACAGAATTATGACAGCATTTCCAATAAGCTTGTCTTCTCTCTGCCTCAAGCCCAAGAAAACTCAATTAACCATATCTTCCTAATTGCAGCACTTAGACTGCTGATGGCTACTACTAGCGGCCAGAAGATGGCACGAGTAGCTCCATTCAAATAAGCCCCAGCCAGACGCATGTACTTCATAATGATACATCAGAGCAAAAAATCTTGCCTATTTCCACTGGAAATGACCTTTTTTTTCCCCCCTCACCACAGTTTGAGATCTTGAACGATTTTGCACCTCCGAACGCATGCGATATTCAAATGACACAATTTGAGGAGTCACGTCAATGTGCCCATTCGAGGCGACACGAGCCCAAAAAAGATGGAGCACCACCAGCTTATTCACAGAACAGGTAGACGGGGGTGTTACTGACTGTGCGAGTGTGTGACAGTCGCCATGAACGGCTGCTGGCTCATGTGGCTGGGAGACTGCTGCATCAGGCTCTGCTGGTGGGGGCTGTGAAGCTGCTGGGAGAACTGCACCGGCTGCAGCGCCGCTAAGCTGCCCGCCACGCTGTTGATCACTGGCACCGTCTGAGACTGCGACGTGTTTAAACCTGCGGCGAGACACGGGCAGATCTCAGTCACTTCAGAGCGCGGAGAACCCGCCTCGGGGTAGAATTAAAGCCGGGAACTTCATTCGTTTTCAGTGTGTGTGTGTGTGTGTGTGTGTGTGTGTGTGTGTCGTGCGAGACGATGGAGGATTTACTTTGTGCAATAGCCATGACTCCGGAGAGAGGCATGATGAGGTTCTGCGTCTGCTGATGGCTGTGATGGGAGTTGTGGATGTTGGTCAGCGTGCTCACTGGGGGAAGTCCTCCGCCTGAGCCTGAAATCTGGGGGAAAAAAACATACAAAAAAAAAAAAAAAAAACGTCTTTTAAAAAAAGGTACAACCCTGTTTTCTACCATAATATCTATACGGACTACAATCCTTGAAGTTATCTGACTCGCGAACCTTACTCAAAGTGAAACAGATGTTGACTGCTAAACAAACGACAGGCATAAATGTTGACTTAGTTATGATTCTTTTGTAAAACGCTCACTTGCGTTACTCAACCCGCATCGCACGCAAGCAAATACTGATAAGGAGCGAAAAAGGGGGGGGGGGGGAAATAAATAAATAAAAAAATCACACTATAAATATCTGCATGGGAGAGCGACCGTGCATGCGTCTGTGTTGTACGTTAGCACGTGACGTGTGGCGCCTTGGCGGGTCTTGTTGTCTGCACGTCGGGCTTTTTTGCGACGCGCTCATTTGAAAAGCGAACCGCACAAGCGCAAAGACAGCGCGAGGATCCATGTAGTCGGGCTGGAGACCCTCCCGTCGAGTTCGACTGCGTTTGTTTGACCAAGCTGCCAACTGGCCACAGAGGAGGCACTCGCCAGATGCTCCAAAAGCCAGGCCCGTTATGGACTGATAATAAAGTTTTTCCACGTCGCCATTTTCACCTGTCGAAAGGAACAGGTTTTGCTGCTGATGGGGATTGGAAATAGATCGGTTGGAAAAAAATACTGCATTTTAACAGTAAATCACACCCCATAAGCTGTATTAAAAAGTGCTGTTGCACCACTACCCAAACACTATGTGTCTTTGCACAGGTTCCTTGTCACTGATCAAATATTGGACTAGGGCAGAGGGGAGAAACTGAAATAGGAAGAAAAAAAAAAAAAAAACATGGGGCATAATCAAGTGTTGGCGTCATTTCTGTGGCAGAACAAGCAGTGCTCTACCTGTGGCTCCTTTCTGTAAGACATTTAATCAATAAAAACAGAATGTGTCTTTGTCAGGTTTATTGGCGGAGCGATGAACATGCCTGGCGCTCTCCGGTGAAGGTTATGGGTGGGTCCAGCCGTGGCCCGCCACCGCGGCTCCACCTTCCCGGGTGAGCTGCACAAAGCGCTAATTGTTGGCCGCTGCCAGCGGGGCCATGGGAGAAGAGGGCCAGGAACCTGCTCTCCGCGCTTACGCTGAACCCAGGCCCGGTCTTATCTAATCTGAGGCCATGAGGGCCCAGGTGTGCTCACTCACCATCTTGGCGTCAGGTGACAGCAGACTGTGGCTGGGGTCCAATCCTCCTGGAGACACCTGCTGAAGCACCGACTGGCTGGTGGCCATGGCGTTGCTACTGTGGTGACTGATGGTTGTGGAGGAGGTGACCTCACCAGGGCCTTGGCTGTACCGCACTGAGAGAGTGAGAGAGAGAGACAGAGTTAGATTTACAGTGGAGCCTTGGCTCCCAGCCACTGTGTTCCACAGCTATTATATAGGCCAGTCAGATAGCAGCATTTTTTTTTTCTATTTTTTTTTTCTCGGTGTAGTGGTAAGCAGCGCGACTGCCACACAGATCAGCCGGTCTCACCTGCTCTTTGACACAGACGGGGGAGAAGACAGAGCAAACAAACACATTGACCCGTCCGTCGCGGCTATCTGCGTAGCTGAGCCAAGGCCAGCGGCTCGCACATGCACTCAAACACAGCACGGCTCCCATCGGACCCCCCGAGCGGCGCACAAACGCTCCTCATGGCGTCCCCGATTATGCCACGGCGAAGTTTCACCGCCTTCACCGCGACGGCCCGCCGCGAATGAGGCGCTTCTTTTCGTGCCACTTCTCAGGCCCGTGTCTAGACGGGCTGCTGTCGCTCACTGGTAGACCCAAAGGAATGCCTCACCCCCCCCCCCCCCGGCTGACAATCAAATGCCTGTTTGCCGATGCAGGCCCCCTCTGATATCAACAGAGTAAACATTACACAATTACAAGCAATGTCAAACACATTCTTATCCTGTGGTCTCAGCCTCACACAGACACACAGAGCATCCCTCCCTCATTGTGACAGTGTAGAGACAGACTATGTTTGCACTCAGATCTCCCATCTTCCGCCAGCCCCGTCCATGACCCAGGTGTGACAGCATGAGCGCCCTCCCAAAGTCAGTCAAACACGACAGGAAGTATTGACCATTTTTAGATTTGAAAAAAAGAAGAAAAAAAGGGGGTAGAGGCACTGATGCTGAATGTGACCAATGAAAGGGTTATTGACTTCTTGTCACTGCTGGGAACTGACGCAGGATGTGTTTGCGTCCAATGTTAAGGAAAAGAATTAGGAATATCTTTTAGGAGCCTCTTTTGCCTCTTTCTTTGAGCTGTTGGATGTGTATAAATTTCATTATCTGGGCAGAACTCACCACAATCTAGCATAGAATCCTGCATATTTAGAACAAAAGTTGAAAGAAAAAAAAACCCTTCAAATATAAGCTTATTTTCTTTTTTGTCTTATTTGAACCCTAAAGAAACGATCTCATTGGCTGCTAACAAAATCGACATACCAGCACCTCTAAAACTTATTACTAAAAGCTGTACAGATACAGAAAAGAAGAGATACCATGACTCTTTTTTTTAACTTTTTGTTATTGAGCATAAAAATCTTGATTAGGGGACCTTATGAATAAATAAACAGACATAAATTCGGCATCTTGTCTTCTAACCCTTGGCAAGAAACCAAACAACCCAGTTCCCCAAAAGGTTGAACTATTTCTTAAACTGGGGAGCCCATGATTATTCACTTTCTAAGTACCTGTCCTCCATTGTTTCCAGCCCTCAGGACTTCATATTGTCTGCTGCAACATACTAGCAACCACACAACACTCCACTCGGCCTTGTAAACACAGCCGCACAACAATAAAGCACTCCATTGGACTCATGACCCCCATTGCCACACAATAGAAGAGGACTCATAAAAAGGTAGTTATCTTGGAGTTGGGTGACCTCTTTAAGTGTCACAGGGAGAAAAGGATGCTATTGAGGCCAGTTTTTGTTTCTGTAGCTGAAGCGGCAGGAACCCCGGGAGTGAGCTGGGACGACTTCCAAGATCCAGCTCAACTCAAAGACATCTGGGTTTCCAGAGAGCAAGAGAGCAGGTTATGTCTACACTTAGAACGAAGAACAGTTTTCTCTTATCCCCGCAGGCGGCAAAATTGTTCCATTCAAAGATTCTGTAAAACTTTGCTCTGGTGCGAGGTCCACGAGGACCTGAGGGTTGCTGTGTGAGAGCAGGGGGAGGGCGAGAACTCTAGAAGGGGAGTGGTAGCAAGAGAGTTCAGCTGGTTTAAAGGCCTCGAACTCCCTGTGTGACCCATGTAGTATCAAAGCCTGGCTCCCCAACCCCAGGCACTGCTCATTGTACTGCCCCTGCATATGACAGACCTCCTGGGTCTCTGCAGGACATATCCAGTCCCTCTTTGTAGATCTCTGGGAGACACGGAGAAGTGGAAAGTGCAGAGGCAGGCCATCTTTTCTCTGCGTGTCCCTGCGCGGAGCTGAAAGCGCCCCAACCCACGGAAAATCCCCCCCTGCCGCTGTATCTGATCTGGAACCTCCGAGTCTGCCGGTTCTCTAACGAGCAGAACGACGCAGCCCAGCTAACAAAGCACCGATTCAATGCGAAAGTGCTCGCTGCAGCCGAATTGCATCTGTGCGTTAAATGTGCAGATCATATCATGATTTAATCAACCTTATTATCCCTCCGGAGTTTTTAAATCACCCTGCTCGTGGGGATTTACACTTCACAGTGAAACGTACTGAACGAGATGGATTACTTAAGCTCGGTAAACATAATTAGCGCAGGAACAGTTGGTAAATACTTCATAAGGAAACAAAGGCGTGTGCTCTCATGTGCCTGCGAAAAAAGTATGTAATCTGTCTTACATCAGTTTCTTGTCTGATAGCAAAAAAAAAAAAGAGAAAAAAAAAGAGGTCATAACCAAAACTACATGTCACACTGTTTGACTGTCCAACCAGTTGTGACCAACTGCCCAACGAACCAAAACAGAATCAATAAGGACTCCCAAAGTAAGAGGCGCTTCTTTGATCCGACCCGGCGGTGACCCCTCTCGTATGACTGTAGGTGTGGTGGTGGTTCAAGGAGGGGGATTACTGGCTTTCTCTATAGGCGAAGAAGGGGTCATCAGTCCTGTCTGGCCAGAAAAGAGCCAATAACCCAGCGGACAGCTCCTGCTGCTCCTAGTCTGCACCCGGTCTCAGCAACTATACTAATACCCATAAAGGTGAGGGGGGCGGCTTTAAAATCGGTCCCCTCCTTCAGGCCCAACAGAGATAAATGAACCTAGGTTACAGTCACTGCAGTCTTCTAATACAACGCAGACAATGGGACCCCCTGCCGAGGCAAAGTATAGAGAGTAGAAGTCAGAGGAGCCCCTTATCAAAGGCCTGGGAGATGTAGTACCAAAGGATTTTAATTGTCCATTAAGCATGCATAATACAGGCCGTGCCCTAGCAACGCAATGAGACGGCCTGCTGGGATATTACTGTCAGGCCAGGGGCTGACACTGAAAAACAGCTGATGTCGTCGGCAGGATGCCAGCAGGACACCTTGTAAGCAGCCAGCGGAGGGGTTTTTTTTTTT
>CAAKHG010018452.1:0-12756 GCA_901007715.1 Dactylopterus volitans
GGTTTGTTACCAGGCTTCCGCGGAGCTTGGTGATGAGCTGATCATTTGAATCAGGTGTGCTGGAGGAAGACCACATCAAATACGTACTGGATCCTGTTACCAGGACAGGCGTGAAAACTGCTGTTGTAGCTGATGACGCTCTGTAAGCAGTGGACTGATAGATGCTGGAGGTCAAAAGCACTGTATAACAGCCGAAAAACAGGTTTCCTTTACTATAACTTACTCAGATAAAAGCCTCCCTTTCATTTTGTTATTTCAACACTTGAACTATGCAGATGTGACTTCAGGAACTGTAAATCAGCAGCGACTTTATACTCCTGTGCAGCTGAAAGCAAAAGTGAAACAGTGTAACAAAGAGCAAACTACACATGTTAACTGCCTAGAAGGGGCGCAAGGGAGGAATTAAGATTCAAACTGAGACTGAACACAGAAACTTTTAAAAACCTTTTTTCTCTAGTCTTTGCACAGACAAGAATAAAATCTTGCAGCCTTGGGTTTAGCCTCATTTCACCAAACTAAAAATGATTTGCAAGGTAAAATGCTTTATTCCACAGATTTTCTGTTTGCAAGACACCTTGTGGTCATGTCTTGTTGCTGATGGTAGTTGATGTGTTTTTGAGGGAGAAGCGGAAGGCTGCTTTTGGAATGTGGACTGACTGTTGATGATCACTGTGTTTCCTTCCTGCTGTCTGCCTCAGAAGTCTTTATTGTTTCATCGTTTGTGTGTGCATGACTTTATGGCCAATTTCACATCATGAAAAACTTTTTTTCTTCTTTTTTTCTGGCTGCGTTGCAAGTATAATTCTGCTGTTTTGTGTTTTTAACTTTGACAATGATCTTGTCTCTGTAATTAGCCGTTGTTACTGCGCGTTAGTGGGAGCTCGGTAGATGTTAACTAAGTTGAAGCAATTTACATTTGCATGAAATAAATAATTTACATACTGTTTCTGTAAGTATGGGTTAAGAGTCACAATTAATTTCTAGTTTCTTATCAACGCCAATAGGAAAATAAATTTCTAAATTTAAACTTCTCTTCCTTTTGTCTCGGCTAAAAGATCTAAAAATGCACTTCTTTTTTCTCACCGCACTGATCTTCACATGTCTGAAATAATGACAGAAGTAAAATCCAAAAGAAAACTTGATCGGATGGAAAGAGCTGACATGATGTCAGGTAGTTGTCTCTGTGACTAAATTTGACGGTAGTTTACGCAAGTGCACAGTACATCTCCATCGCCCCCTAGTGGCCGGCGGCAGTATGCGTCACAGGTGTAAGTGGTTGGAGTTCTTATCACACTGATGTATATTTAAGTGTTCATTTTTCTTTGTTAGTTAGGTTTGAGTTTGTGAATTGATGCTATACAAAGTGGGTTTACCAACATTATACATAAGAAAATAACATAACATGTAATGTTAACTTCCTTTGATCGTTGTTGTCTTTAGCAAACACGCCCTCCAGTCCATAAGAGGTACGTTCCAAAACCATTACAACAACTCATATTATTATTACATTTCATCAGGTATAGGTTTAGGGAAGGACTGGGGATGGGGCTGAAATACACAGTTTGCTCAAGATTTCACGTCCACCACACACACTTAAGTTAATCTGCAGGTTTCATACTGTTGCCAAAGCTTCACATTGGAGTAAATGGACAACTTGCAGCCTCTCATACACACACACAAGGGTGCCATGTGAACAACACACAAACAACATTCCCACCTCAATAAATAGTAACAGACTCCTACGCCCTTTCTGTCTTATACTAACGCACAAAACCTGCTGTGGTCTCTGTATAAGACAAACTTGCCTTTCTCCTGACTTCCGTGTGAAATCATCTGACATATAAAGACGGAAAATAAGTTCCAGGTGTGCGGTAGGTGATATGGCCAGGCCGAGCAAACACCAGACTCTGCAGGCAGGTGTTCAACTAATGTTTGCAACTGTGTGGAAGGCTAAATGATGTTTTTTCAAGGCTATGCATATGAAAATCACACAGTTGCTCTGAGCATGTCACACTGATGTCAAAGTGTTTCTGTTGGAGTTAATTGACAGCCCGCTGCTTCGCATTCGGACGGAAACGCGCGCCTTGTGTGTCAGCATCACGGTCCAAAGGTTGTGAAAAAGAATCCTCATTAGACAACCTGGGATGAGAACTGAGTCATTGGTGGGTAGGTGGTGGTGGTGGTGTTAGGAAACATGCACCAGCTGCTCAAAGGCAGGGGGAGTATAGAGAGAAGGCAGAGACAGGGAGGATTGGTTGATGATATATAGCCTAATGCATAAAACTTCATTTTAAGAATGAGGTCATTGTGGACTGTTTAATCTCTCACAGTCCACAATGACCTCAAAACCAACATTCTTACATACATATTAGCACCATACTTTAATGAACTGGAACAATGGCAGTCGAGCAATAAACTTTTATATTTTCTGAGTCCTTTTTTTATAGCTTTGAGTCATCTGAAACAATTCAAATCTGATTTGTTACAACTAAATAAATGTCACAAATGGAGTAGGAAAGGTTGTGAACTACTCTTTTTATTAACCTGCCTTGTAACCTGGACTCTCTTTATAAAGAAACCATGACTTCCACCTTTGCACCTCAACAAAAACACGATTTATTGGAAACATAATTCAGAATGCAGTTGAGTTGTTTTTGGTGAGCAGGGCTGCTTTTGCCGGATGATATTTTTTCAGTGTTATCAATACTTTAATTGTTCTCCCTTGTTTTGTGACTCAGAAGGAGGGGAAAACAATAACATCCATTAAACAACAGAATTTAGACGACTAAAATAATCTACATGAATTTAATTCTGTCATATGGCTTGCAGCATTACTGATAATACAGGTATGTAAACTGGATAATTTGTGGATAATCTTCTCAGAGTTTTAGTCCAGCTGCATGAAAAAGGAAAATTATCGTGTCTCCTTTCACACAGCTCTCTCTGTATTCTGTGTATTAAGAGTGACACTTAGACTTTACAGTGCCTTTCAATATGCTACCACCTACAACCACTGGCATTTCTCATTAAAACGGTACTAATTAATAAGCTGAATCAGTCTTGCGGAGTCTCTGAATTCAAGGCTTAGCTTAGTTCTCATCAGTTGCACACTTTACTCATTATGTTTTTTTGTTTCCCCCCCCTTTCCTATTCTTACAGGTACAGAGGTATAAGCATGCCTGTTAAATACAACTCAAACACTGTACATGGCTTCTTCAAGATACTGCTAAAGGCATTAAGGTCATTGTATTCTCTCTAATTACTATTAACAGTATAGCCCCAAGGGCAACATGGTGGTGCGGTGGTTAGCACTGTTGCCTCATAGCAAGAAGGTTACAGGTCTGATTCCCGGCCCTGGAATTTCTATGTGGAGTTTGCATGCTCTTCCCGGTACCTGCGTGGGTTCTCTCCGGGTACGCCGGCTTCCTCCCACCTCCAAAAGCATGCTGAGGTTAATTGGCTACTCTAAATTGTCTGTCCTTCATGTGGCCCTGCGATGAGGGTGTACCCCGCTGAGGGTGTACCCTGCCGTTCGTCTGTTGTCAGCTGGGATCGGCTCCAGCACAACCATGACCCGTAAGCAGAAGACAATGAGATGAGTAAAGACCCTTTTTTTTTGTTTCTGTCGTCTTCTGTATCAATGATTGTAGAAACTTCACTTGAAAATCAAAACATGTGTCTTACTCAGGAGATGGGCTCTATTGTTTTTCTTTATTCTAGCATGTTCCAGTAATATTATATGAATGACAAATATAAAACTGTCTGGATTCCACCTCTTCTCTGACCTCAACTCAGTATGAAGTATTCTTTCCCTGATATGTTATTTTGTGACAATGTGAAATTAATCCAAACTGCACAGTATATAACCACTGGAGCTATATCTATATTGCAAGTCTGTTGGGAGGAATGTTTGACATTTGTAATCTCAACAAATCAAACTAATAAACTATTCATATTTAATGAAAAGGTGTACCATGTGGAAATGTTTGCCATATCAAAATGCCAAAAGCCCACTTTGTGGCCATTAGTAAAACACCATAATTTCCAGGTTATTCCTAATGATGATAATAAAAAAATGCTGCTAGAGCAGCAATTGTTGCAGCAATAGCCTCTGCTAGCACCAGTGGCAGCTAGCATGAGAAGCTAGCATGAGCTGCCAGCAGGCGCATCTTTCACATACATGTTCTACAGGAATTTCAAATATTCTTATTTTGAGCATGTTGAGCAAAGTACATAAACATAAGCCTCTCCAGTCACTGAGCCAAACCGTGCAGTAAACAACTGACGGTCCATTTGCATATGCTGATGTATTTATGTATCTGTTTAGTTCCTTCTCAACAATTAAAAATTCTACTATTCACAATTTTGATTGCATTACTTGCATTATATCTTACTGCATTAATTGACTTAATTTTATGGTGTATAACAGGATTATGGTAATGCATATGTCTTCTATATGGGTCCCGACCCCACAAATTTGCAACAAAAATCTGGAGCACAGAAGAAACATCTTTATACAAGACAACATTTTGCAAAATAACTGCAGCATCCACACAGTATTTGTTACGCTTTAGCCGTTTCACCTCATGTTTTACAGTTGACTCTTTTGACTTCAGACAAGCCGCCCGAGATATTTCAACTATCATCCTCAGTATTTATATTGATAGCTGTGAAGTACCATGATTGATCGTACCCAAAGCTTCTCTCGCAGCCCAACTCAACCTGTTGCCAATCCCCTTCTGTGCCACTGTCACTGTTATATGTCACATTGTGGAAAACTGTATTGACCACTGCAACTTCAGGGCTTAAAGTGGATACATAACAGTTTCAGTTTCACTTCACCCTTAGCAGGTTTCAGCACAAGTGCAAACTCAATACACCAATCTAGATCGAACAGCTGCATATGACATGGATGAAAACAAAAGAGCAGAGTAAATGGGAGCTTCAGCTGATTTATTGCCTCTATGATGAGAGGCCGGGTGTTTTGATGGCAGTCATTTTTGTGTGTCTATCTCTATCAGCCAGAGGCAGAGGAGCTCTGATGCTCTTTTTGAGGCAACCTTGGCCACTTTTAGATTGCCATTGGTTTTAAAAAGCATTACAGGTGTTATGGAATTGTCTGGCCTTGTACGTTGGTCAGTGACTCATTTTCTCTTACCTGTGACACCTTAAGCTTTATCTATTGTCTTTCTTACCAGAAGGTGAAATAAAAATGACCGCATGCCCCCCATGGACATTAGAAAATAGAATAAAAGCTGTTGACGCTATTTGTGCCGATCCATCATTTTGACAATATTGGCAGTGCTTATGTTGAGCATCCTGTCTGGACACTGATTTATTCACTCATATTTTCATCTGGGTATTATGTGCTCACACGATGTTGTTGTTGCAATTCAACTGCAGTTAACAGTAAGCCTGTAAGTCCTCTTGTGTGAAGTTCCTCTGCTGTGATGTTCAATCAGAATCCAGTATGAATAAAAAAAAAAACAAAACACCCTTTTTTCCCCCCTCAATCCAGCGATTCTGTGCCCTAAACATGTGGTTGCAGGGGGGAAACTTCCCTCCTCCTGAACAGTAAGAGACAGAAATACTAGTTTTGTTGGTGGCACTGTGTAAAGTTAATGGTCATGGCTAATTTACCATCCCTGATTAAGGATCCAGTAAAATTTTAGCATGACTCAGACTCTTGGTAATATGTTAGTATCTGGTTGTGCAAGTACCAGGCTTCTGACATTTTGACTAAACCCCTTTAGGGTTAGTCATTTGGGTTAGATGACAAAGCCTGTGTGAAAATAGAATCAGAGTTGAGGTTGTGAATTAGTTGTTGATGCAGAGCCCTTGTCGAGGCACACCTGCAAATGAGATGACAGGATTGGATATACAAACCATTTGTATGGTCCACACGAGTCTGAAATCACCAATCCAACATAAAACCTGACCACAAAGCAAGCAAAATTCCTTGTGAGACACCCATGGTAGCACATGCAGAGTAAGGGTTTTGGAAGTTTGGAATAAATCCTGCCAGAGCTCATAATTGGAATAAATCCATTTTGGATTTTTTTTTTAACAGCTGTGGATAGTAGAAAAAAAAGAGACTCTCAATTTTATGATTGTTTTTATTAATCATTACTTCAAATCAAAAATTATTTCCGTTAGGTTTACCCTCAAAAAAAATTTCATGTCACCATCGTTAGAGGTGCTCCGGACATGTCCCACCAGGAGGAGGTCTCGTGGGACAAGGTGGAGGGATTATATCTCTCGCCTGGCCTGGGAACGCCTGGGGGTCCCCCCGGACGAGCTGGCGGAAGCGGCTGGGGCGACGGGCGTCTAAGCTTCCCTCGTGAAGCTTTTTTTGGCATTTTTGGCAACATTGGCAGTTCTACATTTATAAGACAGTGGTTTCATAACATTCACTCAATTTCATAATAACCTGGTATATTTAACTGTGGCTCAAAAATATTCTGTCTTAACAAAGGGCATTTTCAGAATGTAATGTCTGTGGAACATTTAAGTCATCAAGATAATGTGTCTCTTGTTATAATGAATAATTACAGCAACAGTTAATGTTAAATGAGGTTTGTAAAATTTGAAATGGATGATGATTTGGTTAATTTAACAAGTAATGTGTCTCAACCAAAAAAAAAGAAAAAATTAAACAAGTATGCAAAAGTCTGTTTTTTTAATCTAGTCGATAAAATCTAAAGGTATTTCAAACAATCCCCAAACACAGACTGCTGTGGCATTGGCTGGTATGAGTGAAAACTATTTCTTTACACAAACATTTTAATGAAAACGCATGAGCTGTCTCCCAGAGTCCGGTGACGTGTGAGGAAAATTGTGTCATTTTTCCAGATGTACCTTGGAGACAGAGAGGGCCTGACTCTGCAAGGGCAGAGTTGGGAAGCCTGTCACATGCTGATTGGTTCAGCTGCATCTGAATGACAGCACTCACCTCATCAGGTATAAGTTCATGTTTGTGTGAACTCCACTCGAATCTGAGTTGCATCCTAAAGAAATATTCACATTAGCATCCCCCTCGGAACCCAGGCGGAGACGTCCCCGTTCATTTGCATGCAGCACCCAAACTTGCCTCCCAATCCTCACACTGACTGAAAAATATAAACAGAATGTAATTTTCCATTGGCACAAAGGAGATTTACTTCAAATCTACCCGTGGCTCTGGATTTTGGTAGCCCATAGCAAACAGAGTCACTACATTGAATAATTTCGAATAAACTATCCCGGTTTTCAGAAGATATTTCATATTCGTTTATTGGTAAACATGCACAGTAGGGAAGTTCTTCTTACGGTACAATTCCTTTCAGAATTATATTAAAGAACACTTTCTAAAGGAACTGCTACATTAAAATGAAAGGCTAAATACTTGTAGAATAAACCGACATCTAAAGATTAGGTGGATTTGTTTCCTTCCTTCTGTATTGGCATTTGTTTGTTTGCCTAATGAAATAAAAGACCTGCACTTCTCATGGGACCATGCCGCATGGTGATCCTGCACTTCAAATGAAACTGACTGTGTAGGATTAGTAAACAATAACTTGTAGCAACAATAGTGGCTAAGTGGCAGTCACTTCCATTTAATCTATTTACCGTGCATGGACATGCAGCTAAACAGGTGTCCCGATCAAGCCTTTTTGGCTCATATCCTGATTATTGTCCACCGCATCTAAATATTAATTGAACATGGTTGTGATGCATGGAAATAAAAGATGTCGCCTGCCGTTTTTGGTGATCGCTGTCAACACAAATAATCTGAAAGAAAGTCTTATCGGGGAAAAAAAAATTGTGTGATGACTGAAATTGATGTGGCATGATCAGTTTAAAGGGGAGCTTCTGTCTAATTTGCAGAAGCTACAAAAACAATCAAAAACTAACACTTGAAGATGGGTGCAGGGTTCAAGACTGTTTTTTACTCTTTTTTTATTGATAGATCATTTTTCATTTCCTGTCTTCAATTCCAGATTTGTTTCTCTTTATTTTTATTTATTTATCATTGTTTTTACTCAGGAGAATTGTCCAGTTACTTCAACAAAAATACTTAACTGTGCCCAAGCCATGCTCTTTTTTGACAAAAGCAGATATTGCCAATAGTGTAACACACTTTTGGCATAGGTTGTTAAACTGTTATTTGTCAACATTATTTTCCGATGGGTTTGGGCCAAAATGGCCGAGAACTGTGTAACTGCTGCAATGAAATCACTGTCATTTCTACCCAGTAAAAATATACCCTCCGAAAGAGCTTTTTTTTACCCCCTGACAGGCTCAGGTTGTTACTATAAATGTCTGACAACAATTTGGAAAGGATCCCAAAGGAGATCTAACGGGTGCTGACTTGTTGCAGGAAGACAATATTGTAAACGTGAGTCTGGGTGAGAGATGGAGCTGATCGGGGAGAATTCTCTTCAGATTTGCATACCGAAAGTGCCGTTTAGAACATGGAAATGCACAGAAACTAACCATTGTCTAACTCGTGGCAACACGATGAGGGACAACAACCTCATGAGGCTTTCGCAGAGCTCCTGTGCAGGACAGCCACACAGCTGTGCTACACAGCAATGAAAACACGGTACTCAAACAATTCTGAAGAGATCAAAATGATTGAAATCGGGCCAACATCGACTAGTACTGAATTTCCGCTTTAATCAGAGACAGCTGCTTTTGATAATGTCATTTTTGACCCATGAAAATGACAGTCAGGGTTGGTTAAAGTTGATGAGACTGATTGTGAAATGCTTCGTCTTGTTGTGCTATTATCCATTTAGCGAGACATTTAAAAAAACAAAAAAAAACCCCAAAACAAAACATTAAAGCAAACATTGTCTCACATTTATGCTACCGGTGGTAAAATAGAGATGACCACATGACAAATCTGATATGCCTGTTTATGTGCAGCTTTTGACGCATTCAAACCACCATTGCCAGCCCTCCGCTATCAACCAACTGCTAGTCAAATTAATCCGCTGAGCTTGTGCAGGAGTCGAATCACAATATTGTACAAGGTGCCTTTATTAAACAGATTTTTGCTCAGTCAAAACAATTAGGAGTGTGCATTACAGAAGTGGTATCCTGGCAACCGGGGTATGGCAATGCAGGAAAAAAGGAAGAAGCAAGAAGAGAGAGGCTCGAACACACTGCCATATTGAATTTGTTAAATTTGACCCCATGACTGTTGATCTACGGTACTTATTTATTTCATATTTATGTTGTTTGCAGTGGGGTGACGACATAGTTTGCAGTGTGACAGAGACCAGTGGTTTGAGTTGCGAGCAGGGCCACAACTGCAAGCCCAAACCACAGTTTTCACAGAGCCAAGCAGAGCTACCAGGACTTGCCACACAACAGAATTTTGACAATGGCTGCAGGGCTTTTCGCTTCTGTTATTAAGCATTCCCAACACATACACACACACACACACACACACGCACACACACACACACACACCAGTGCTTTGTATATCCATGTGCAGCTCCTCCTTTATTCTATCAATTTCTGCCATTCTCATGCACATGTGCACATGCATACACACGCAAACACTCACAGACCATACAGAGTCACACTGATGTGATATGAGTGTATTTTTCTTTCTGGGAGAAATTGGTCCGATTTTCTGTGCACCTCACAATGACACGCAACACTTCATACGATCATTTGCATTTTGTTGAGCAGCAGGTACAAGCAACACATACTGTAAATCTTTTTGCAATCCAGTGCAGACATACATATAAATGCTCATATATTACTGTTTTCATCTGATTTGGTTATTAAAAAGAAGAGGCGTGTGATAAAACAAATGCGATGGAATATTACCAACTACATCTTGATAAGTGTTATGTTCCAAATAACTAGGAGTTTTAAAGATCTTTAGTTTTTAGGAAAGTCTCACACTAACTGCGTAAAACACACATACTCCTTTAGGCTAAACAATGCCATTCAGCATTAACATGTCATCCAATATGATGCATAAATGGATGGAATTCTTAAGACATGGAAGAGGAAACAACATTATTTGGCCATTATTTAGATTACTCTTGTGCTCTGACCTTTACCAAAAGGGTTAAAATAGA
Organism: Dactylopterus volitans; assembly: GCA_901007715.1. Classification (NCBI taxonomy): domain Eukaryota; kingdom Metazoa; phylum Chordata; class Actinopteri; order Syngnathiformes; family Dactylopteridae; genus Dactylopterus; species Dactylopterus volitans. The sequence goes on from CAAKHG010018452.1 coordinate 10,083, forward strand.
TTAAATTTATATTAGGAGGTTAATGAACAATGTCTTTATTACCACACTAAATGAAAGCACATTAAAAACAACACCCACAGATGTATTACACAAGCACTGCATGTATGCACGCGTGCACAAATACACGTTTGCACACCCACATGCCACTTTTAGATCCACATCATTAGCCACAGCAGGTTTTAAAGTGGCAGTTTAGGATGACTTGTCACTCAGTCTACTGGCTGCACCTCACTACACTCAAGGCTGCCAGGCCAGTAATGACAGGAGCAGGGGCGCCCTGCACGCTATGCTAACAGCTAAGCGGAACATGAGGTGACATTGACACAGTCTTTGCACCAGCTCTGGTTCTAGCCATGACGTCAATGTCCTTCGACAGGGAGAACATGGGATGCGGGCAAGCTGAATCATGTGATCAACCATCCCTATCTCTATTTGTCAGAGTCTCTGCTGCAGGGCACCTACCTGTCCACTGAGAAGGGGAGGGCTGGGGGGCGGGTGGGGGGAGTGATGCATGACAGCTGCACACGACAAAAGTGCCGACCGGAGAGAATGAGAGACAGTCAAACAGAATGAGAGATAGAAAAGGGAGAGACATAAGACTGCTGTCTAGTTGCAACACCTAAAGCAGAGGTCTGAGGCTGTGTGCTATCAAGTCAGGTAGCATCCATAAAGCATGCAGAGATAAGGTTAAACAGCATTTAAAGCACATGGTTATAAATGGCTGATCATGACCTTAAAATCTCAAGGGAGGAGAGGGAAAAAATCTGAAAGGGGAAGTGGAAGGGAAAGAACAAGAGGAGGAAATGTGGAGCTTTGAATATCATGAGACTAAAAAAAGGATAAGAAAACATGGAAATAGCAGAATGTAAAAGTCGATACTGATAACTGCCGATACCACTGCAATAATATGTATTGAACATTTCATTAATATGAGTGATATCAGTGTTGTTAATGCGAGAAAAGCAAATCACCATTCCACCACTCAAGTGTTTTTTCCAAGCACTATCATCACTGATACTGCTAATTAATCCAGGAGCTACTCCATCGGTAAGAATAGAGTAAATTTATGCAAGTATCATATTTACACCCAAAAAATAAGTTACTTTAAACTGTATTCAGGTGGTGAATCTTATAGAGACCATTTTACAAAGTTGTTACTGGCTAGCACCAACAACCATAAACACATTAATTACAAGAATACATATTTGTTCATCTCTCTACAAGAGGGTTTCCCACTAAAACACAGCTAAGCCCACAAACAAATACAGAGGCAAATGTACAAATATAGAGCATGTAAAGGTGTCTTACAGAACTGTATTTAAATAATAGTATTTGTACAAATCCAATATACCAATACTGCTGAAACACCTTACAACAGCATACACCTTATGGATGCAAACACTGCAGTGGCACACCGCAGAGCTTCAAGTACATCTTACAATACAATAAAAGAAATCTTGCTTAATGTCGGTTGAGCAGAATGATATTTTAGCAAATACTGTACAACAACAGCAACCACGCTGAACAGAACAGCTCCCTTTAGTGTTGGTACTCAGCGATAAAGAAATATACACAAAAAGAAGAAAATGCAAGCAAAAATCCAACCCTACTAGACAAGCCAAGTCCAATAGAAATGAATACAAATCGAAAAGGAAAGACTTGAAGCAGAGCAAATACAATGACAAGTACAATCAAAGCCAAAGGCACAGCAATAGTTAGGCTAGATTGAAAACCCAACAAAGCAAGACAGCAGTGACAAGCTCAGCTGTCCTCAGCTGGCAGGCCAGTAGGGAATCTCCTCACTTCAGCACAATTGCAGCCACTTCCTCTGCATGTCGGACTTTGGATGCACCTTACCCCCCTTCCAACCACACCCTCCTTCCCCAGGCCCTCCCACACACACGGTGGGCCCACACAATGGCATGAATTACACACCGAAACATGGACACGGAGTGGGGAAGCTCACAGCTGTGGAAAAGGAAGTGCGGAGCCTCTAACAGGGCAAAGGTGGTCTACAACACCACCTTTGCCCTGTTTAGGGAAGGTTTATCCAGACTGACATGGATGGCTTCTTTTACCCCTCTCTCAAACCATCCGTCCTCTCTATCCAAAATGTGTACGTTGCTGTCTACAAGGGAGTAAGCCTTCTCCTTAAGATCTAAACACACAGTCGAGTCAGGACCTGAGGAGTTCGCCCTTCTGTGTTGCACCATGCGTCTGCTTAATGGTTGTTTGGTTTCACCAGTGTGGAAGTTGTCACACTATTCATTTATGGCGTAAACCAGGCTGCTTTTCTCCGTGAGAGTACGTTCTTTAGGGTGCACCAGTTTCTGTCGGAGCGTGTTGCTGGGTTTGAAGCATACAGGAATGTAGTGGTTATTCAAGATCCGTCTGAGCTTCTCAGACACCCCAGCCACGTATGGAATAACAATATTTCTGCGTTTCCCCTCTATTTTACCCTGACCATCAGCATTGGTTTTCTTTCTGGAACGTGTACTTTTCTCAAACGTCCAACTGGGGTATCCACAGGTTTTCAGGCCCGCCCCCCTCATGTGTTTGTGCTCCTCTGTTCAAGCCTGTGAGCTGGTGAGAATGTTATCAGCTCTGTGTTATAGGGTCCTGATAACACCAAGTATGTGTTCCAGTGGATGGTGAGAGTCAAAGAGTAAATACT
>CAAKHG010018455.1:17365-40630 GCA_901007715.1 Dactylopterus volitans
TTCCAGGTCGGATATACAAATCATACGCTCGCACCACCTCTCAGAGCCACGCTATGATCCCGCAACAACCTGTAAAAGGCTGCGATGAAAAGGAAGAGGGAGGGAAGAGGGGGGGAGAGATGGGGGAGTGACACAGGGAGAGCTGGAGGGAGGAAGAAGTGGAGGCTGGAGGACGAAGCAGAGAAAGCGGCAGAGGCAAAAGGCTCAGACCTTCAGCTCAGGTAGGTCCTCCTATTTTCTATTTAGATGCATTACTCTCCATATGCACTGCTGTAACCTCGTAATCTCCTCTTAAAGTCTGCAACTAAACATGTGAATGAAATATTCTGCTATGCACTTGTACACAGTATGATTTTTTTTATTGTTTAGAAAAGAGCACTTTCTTGTTGACAAAGAAGTTTCAAAGAGGTGTTTAGCTGTAAGGATTTTTTTTTCAAAAAAAAAGAAAAAAAAAAAAGAAGCTCTTTGGCTCAGACTGAGCACTCCGTTGTTCCGTTTCCCTTCGCCGGAATGCTCCTGAACATCCTGCATAATCCTCTCAGTTATGAATGGTATCATTTATTCTATAGTCTCAGCACCTCAGCGAAGGCCATCCGGTAACTTAGCAACAAGTGCCTCTCATTCAACATTAAAGTGGGGGTAACGTGAGAGGACCCTATGGCCTCGGTCCAGGAGAGTGACAGGGATTTGTTACTGGCGCATAAACTAATTTTCCCCTCGTCGCCACAGACAGATTCCTGTGCATCAGTTTAAGCGCAACACGTAGCCTGCGATGTTGAGATGGGACAACATGTTAAAATTTCCCACGACCTCCTGTTTCTAATTGCTTTGTCGAGCCCTAGTTACCCTTAAAAAAAAACAAAAAAAAACAACAACACAAAACATCTAACCTGAATAGAACACAACAAACGTCAGCCCCAGATAACATCTTAACAACATTTCAAAACACGAGAATCCGATTTTATCCATTGACGCTCCGAGGGCGCGTGTTTCCAGGGGGACCTTATTGTGAAAATGCAGCGGTAAACTGACACCTCGGCCTTTCATCCTTGCAAAAAGCCTCGTCACTTTGCTCCGAGGGAGTATAAGACTACCGTTAACACGTACACCCAGGCGCCCACAATGGCCCTGCCGTCTCAGAATATGATCCATTTTCCATAAGGTCACGCAAAGTATGCCATTAAAAAAAAAAGGAGACAGAAATGGCTCCTCCACCGGCCGTCGCCCACATACCTGGAGTTGGAGGTGAAAGACAGAGCTCAGTTTCACTGCCTTGAGCAGATAAGCGCGACTGTCTCCACCAGAAACTGACAATGGGGGTCTGTGCTCCGGTCGGAAGCAGCTATTTGAAGCTGGTGAGGTTTGGTGGTGAGTGACACTGAGAGCTGGCAAGTCAAATGCTTGTGAGCCTTTTAGCCTCAATTTGGCGTAAAATGGCCATTTAATGATAATAGAATGTCTAAAATAGCTGTAAACACTGATGAAATGAAACTACATTTACACATTACACACTACATTATATTACAAACATTTGACCTGAAGTTAAATGTGATTGTTTGCAAAGCAGAAATTATGATAAATGTCTAATTTGGGACTTTTTTTGTTGTTGTTGTTGGAGTGATCGATAGCCGCAAGAGGCGCGAATACGGCATTGACTTCTGGGAAACAGGACAGCGGTTATTTGAGAGCGCGTTTTCCAAGATGGGTAAAGTTGCAGAGCGGAGAACGTGTGTCCCAGTTTTCTAAAAGCAACAGATGTGCACAACTCTCCGCTGGGTTCATGGGACACATGGGTCTGCATGTAGGTCACCGAGATTACCTGGAGGGGCCGAGTGTTGATTTACAAAACATTGCCGGATGATGTTCTGAACCGAGACTTTCGTTTACTCTTTAATGAGAAATTTTCCTCCGACTTTGCGAATTCCACAGTCTCCCTCGCCACATATTATCTTGAACAGTTCGGACTGTAAACCTTGAATGCTTTTCGTTGTATCCGTGCAGTCTCTATTACCAAGTCTGCTCTTTCACTTGGGTAATTTTTATGCCACGGTAACACAATTCTGATCGCAACATGTTTTTGCGTCTCTTTTTTTTCAGACACATACTCGAAAAGCTGTGACGTGAAGATTTGGCACGTCTGCCGTCCACGATGCTAATGCGGTCGCATTCGGAGAGAAGAGCCCTGCTTGGGTTCTCAGCCCTGCTGACGCACAGCACTCCAAAACAAACGTGCCCTCCTCCCCTGTCCTTCACCTCGCCGGAATCCATCTTCGCGCCCGAATCCCTTGCCTCCCCGCCTCCCTGGGTCACTCAGGCCCTCTCCAACTTGGAGCAAGGAGAACGAGAGCTGCAGAGCCTCAGGGAGCGACAGCAGGCCGAGGTGGAGGAGGTGAACCGGGAGCTGGACAATGCGGTGATTGAAGCTCAGAGGGTGGAGCGCCGCCTCCTTGAGAAGATCGAGCACGACCACAGAGGGGCCCAGCGGCACCTCAGTCAGGTGAAGCGGGAGAATGCTGCGGCAGTGCGGGTCGTGCAGTCGCTTGTTGACCAGCAGCTTCGAAAAATTGGGCACCTGAAGGAGCAGCTACAGAGATGGGGCAGTAATGCCGGTGGTGCCATCAAAAATCAGCTCCAAAGAGGGGTGGCGGAGGTCACCCAGCCATGGGAAATCTCTCTGACAATGAAAAGGGTAAATTTTATACCAAGCCTTGAGTCCAAGACCTTGAGCCTTGGGGAAGTTGATGTTCGTGAGCAGGGTATGACCTACCCGATTGGCGTCTGCGGGATCCAAGGACAAAAGTGTGCGCTGCACTCAGGCGATGCAACCTTTTCAAACATGACACCCCTTGAAATTCGAAAGGACCCACAACCAAGCAGAGCTGGGCATACAAGGCAAAGTCCAGAGGAGAGCACAAAGACAAACATGCGCGTCGTCCGGAAACTGCGCCTGTCAAGCTCTACGGAGAACGAAGATGAGCTCAAATCACCCAAGTCCCCCAATTCAAGGAATCGCGGTGCATCAGAGTCCTCCCAGGATGACGAGCTCGAGTCTGTGTGCTCTGACACACAGGGGCAAGACCTCTTCCTTGCCATCCCGCCTGTCTCCAGTCAAGGAGAATCTGAAGGTGATGAATCCGATGGCAAACAATGTGGAACCAGGAGGCGTCTCACTCTTAAAGGTAAGAGAAAACAAAAGGCCCTCGTCTTGGTCTCCACTGAAGAACCATCCTGCCCTCCACAAGAAACTAACGGAAGGCAGAGTGAGTTGGAAATATCTACAAAGAATAGACGCAAAACTTTGCTGTCTACGCAGAGTCTGGTAGATATTTCCACTAAACACCACCTTAAACAAGCAATATCCAAGAAAAAGACCCCAAATGAATCATCAGTGGACAGCGGAAGCCCTCCATCCTCAGTGGACGGTGATGATTCTTGTTACACTTATGCGGTGAATACCCCAGCCGATGGATCCCTCAAGCTGCAGCACTGCCGCTCGATGTCTACCGCTAATCTCTCTGGTCAACTACGTCCTACGATTTTTAGTGACCAGGCTGAGTGTGGAGCCAGCAGGAAGGTCAGCAGAATGAGTCTGGCATCTGAACCTCCAACTCTTGAACAGGACTGTGGAAATGGCGCCGGATTCGAGTCAGGCAGGAGCACCGCGAGCCCCGAGGAGAAGCGCTCAACACCGCAGACTCCTGTTACCCAAGGTTTCAAGTGCGTGAGCAGATCTCTGTCCATGTCGGCCATTGACGGTGACAAAACCCATCCGGCCAAGCAGTCGCAGCAACATCACAAGGACACGAAAGAAAAGACTGTGCCATCTTTGAGGGAACTGGAGGAAGAGGGCGGTACAACTGCGCTAGACGCAGCTTATCTGGTCAAACAGTTTGGAAAGCAAGGGTCAGGACGCACAGATTTCAACCTTCCGAGCGGCGTCCACGCAACTGTCAAGGGGCAGCTGTTTGTGGTGGACTGTGGAAATGCCCGCATTCAGGTGACTGATCTCCAGAAGAACGTCGTACAGCAGGTGTCTCCCTCGGGATCGGAAAGGTCCTCCCGCATCTGCAACTACTTCGACGTGGCCGTCAACTCAAAGGGCCTCATCGCCCTGACCTGTGCCGCTGAGCGAGCCGTGCTGGTGTTCAGCCGCCACGGACGCCTCCTTCAAACATTCGGGGGCACAATGATCGGCTCCACCAACGAAGAGCTGGACGCCCCCAGAGGCGTGACCGTGACCTGTGAGGACGAGTTCTTGGTCGCCGACATCAAGCGCGGCACCTTGACTCTCCTGAAGCTGGACCCCAAAACCGGGGCAAGGTTGGAGCGGACAGTGGTGTCGGGGTACCACAGACCCTACCTGGTGGCAGCCTGTCTCACCACCGGGCTCATGGCAGTATCAGAGCGAGGCAATGAGACCGGACGTGTCCCATGCATCCGAGTCCTCGAACCTGGATGGAAAACTATCCGGATCCTGGGGGTGTGCTCTGGCCTGGGGCCTGTCCTGTCCTGTCCTTGGGGCCTCTGCATCGACAGCGATGGGGATGTTCTGGTTGCAGACTGGGGCAAGCAGCACCACCGCGTCCTTCTATACCCATCCAGCGGTGTTGGCTGGCCTATGGTGACCGATAACCTGAGTAGCCCAAGGGGTCTGGCGTTGCTCCCAGATGGCCACATCGCCGTGTCTGACAGCATGAATCACTCCATAAAGATCTACCGCTACAAGTGAACCGCAGGGGGTGGCATAGACAAAAGATAGAAATTTAGAGTCATTTGTATGATAAATTGGGGGATTAGATTTGTAATAGCGGGCAATGTCCATAGCAATCAATGTTGTGAATTTCTTTGAGAATAATACACTCTCTACCTCCTGCCTGTTATAATTTGTTTGGTGGGATTTCAAAATCATGATAATGCTCTCTGTTTTCGTTGTAGTAATCAGTAGATGCCAGATAAGATTAGGATGAACGATTATCTGCATGTCTGTAGAGTAAAAAACATTTACAAGTCGTAGCCTTTTGCATGCATTTAAATTTGGGTGTTTGTTTTTCTAATTTCCTCAAATCAATCCAGTCATAAAGACTGGCGATGCCCCGAGAATGATGTTTGAAACCTTATGTGGTGAATCACTAGAATAATCAATAATCCACATTAGTTTCAAAGCTCTCTCTGTACCTGCGGATCAAACAGTCCAGGTTGCTTAAAGTGGGAGAGAACAGAGCAGATTTTGTACTCTCATTTTTTTTTTTTCGAGCCGCAAAAAGATTAAACTTGACGCAGAACGTGTTTGCACAGTGTTGTCCTTCCGGGGGGGGCTGTTGCGCAACTGCCTTACACAACCTTAAAGACTGTTCTTTGGCTTTTGAGTCCCAGGAATAGTGATCGCATTTCCCACAAAAAGTCAGTCAAAAAAAGCAAACAAAAAAAACCCCCAAAACAAACAAACACTGGCGTCTTTACTTTGACGTGAGCACACAAGCTTTCAAACACAGATAGATTTGGTTTAATTTAAAAAAAAAAAGAAAAAAAGATCAATACCGTTATTTGAAATCCACGTTAAGGGCTGCGTGTTGTTGCCCAAACATTCCATATTTCACACACCGCTAAAGTCATCATCGGAGGGATGCCATTCATCAAGATAACGCTGCACTGCTAATATTTATTGTTCTCTGTGCTCTGAGTCATGCTGCGCCTGATTCCAGACGCTTTTATTTTGAAAGTAATGCCGCCAAACAAAATAACTAAAGGGCATTGATCAAGTGATCAAGTGATCAAAGCCGAGTCTCATTTTGCAACAATTGGAAAATCCTTCTTTGTGGGTGCCAAACACTGACACACACCCACCCACCCACACACACACACACACACACACACACACACACACACACACACACACACACCCAAACACACACACACACACACACACACACAAAAAACACACACACACACACACACACACACAGCCGAACTCATTCACACGCACACACACAGCTAAACACACACACACACGCACGCACTCACGCACGCACGCACGCACACACACACACCCAGCCAAGTATAAGAGTGCACGTTCAGTTCCTGAACAGCAAGAGCTTTGCTCCTCACAGGCGCTCCACATCCGAGGTCTCCTTCAGGATCCGACAACATGAAGCTGCTCACCAGAACTCTCTGTTTGTGCTTTGCACTTGGCCTCGCGGCCGCTGCTCCTGCGTATGTATTAAACTGCATATTATACTCTAACCTGTATATACGGTGTTTAACAAATTTATTAGACCACCACCCAATGTAAGGCTTAGCTGCCCTAAATAGGCAGCAAAATCATTACAAAAATCATCTTCGATGTGTCTGTAATGGTTAATCCACCATGTAGAAGCTGTTTAACCGGAAATTATTTGTAAATGCTTAAATTATTAGTATTGTTATCTGTGAATTTTCAGATTTACAGCTTTACAAAACAGAAAAAAAATGAAGCATGTTATTTTTTTTCTTGATTAAGATGTCAAATTATAGTTATTTATTTACATTGCTGAACAGAGAAAATCGTGTAAGTGGATGCGTGTCATGCTTGATTAATTTCTGACTTCCCAGAAAAGCCCGGTGAGCCGGCTCAAATTGCAATATGAAAGGTGAATTTAGTTTGAAATTCTTCATTCCTGCTCAGAAAGGTAAAATGTCAAGAACTCAGTGAAAGTGAATATATATATTACTGTACATATAATTAAACCTTACATTGGATGGTAGTCTCTATAAAAAAAGATGAATTGTAGAAGTCACCTCTGTCAACATTTTGAAGTCGCACTTTGTTTTGCTGTATTAAATTGCATTATAGTCGGCGCTTATATTGTCCACCCCTTGAACTTCTTTCCTGCTTTTCTGGGGGTTTTTTTGTCTTCCGTTGGTGCAAAGATGACACATTGATCTCGCCTTTCGTAACTCTGTTTGCCAGTTCGCAAAGTTCAGCACTTGGATCGATTTAGCAGATAAAAGACTGCTCCGGTCACCTTGAGCCTTGACAAATCACGGTGATTCAGAGCATTTTGGTACATTTACACTGATGTGGTGTCCTGCCACACGACTGTATCTCAGTAATTGTGGGGAAAAAAACAAAAAAACAAAAAAACATTTTTGAATTTCCATTTGATCTTTCACAGGCACCATCAAGAAGCAGCAGCAGATGGTAGGTCACATTTTCAGTGCAATCACTATTCTCCAAACTTCTTCTTAACAATTCTTTTGTGTCTATTGGTTTATAATTTCTGTTGTTGCATGTATTGCTGGCAACGAGACTTTATTTGTATATTTTGATTGGCGGAATAAAGCTGGACATGCTGCTGCTCCGCCTGACCGATGCGACGGAATTGAGTTTGACGCCGTCACGCCTGACGAGAAAGGCATCACGTTCTTCTTCAAAGGTTTGGAATGCCTTTTTTTCCAGACTCTCGATGATAGGCTTTATTTACTCAAGAGATTTTTTTTTTTTTCCTATTTGTGTGTCCACACTGTCTGTGTCATGTAAAGAAGCTCCTGTGATGTGTTCCTGCAGGTAGCTATCTTTGGAAGGGATTCCGCGGCCCGGCTCAGCTCTCCAATGAGCTCTTCCAGGAGCTTGACGACGACCATCACATCGGACATGTTGACGCCGCCTTCCGCATGCACAACCCGGAGAACCCGGACGACCACGACCACATCTATTTCTTCCTGGTACGAGCGGATACCTTCATTTGCGGTGTGTTTGGTTTCAGAGTAAAACCGATAGTTTGTCACTGATTTCTCGTGGAATCTCCAGGATGACAAGGTATTCAGCTACTACAACCACACTCTGGAGGACGGGTACCCAAAACAAATCCAGGAGGACTTCCCGGGGGTCCCCAGTCACCTGGACGCTGCTGTGGAGTGTCCCAAAGGAGAATGCATAACCAACTCGGTTCTGTTCTTCAAGGGTAACTTTAAAAAAAAAAAAAAAAAAAAAAACTCACCACAGGAAATCAAGACTGTGATTGGGCTGTACATGATATTTCGGACATGTATGAGATAATTTGAACAGAAACGTCAGTGCAGAATAGGAAGAAAGGGTCCTCAGTCTCATATAGACAATGCTGCCCCCTATAGGAGGATTGCGCTTCATCTGGACTAAATCCTGTCATAATTAGCAGTAGATGAAATTGCAGGTGTTTTACACAAATGGCAACTACTTGCCTGCAGTACATCATCATCAGCTCTCATATTTTCTCTCTTCCGACTCTAAATCGATCAATTTCCCCTCCCAGGACACGATGTGCATCTTTATGACATTGCCATAAAGACAGTGAAGACCAAGACCTGGTCTCACCTGCCCGCCTGCACGTCCGTTTTACGCTGGATGGAGCACTATTACTGCTTCCATGGGCACAACTTCACCAGGTTCAACCCGTTATCAGGAGAGGTCAGCGGCTCCTACCCAAAGGACACCCGAAACTATTTCATGCAGTGTCCCAACTCTGGTGAGAAATCATCGAACGGCAAGAGATCAGTTTCTTTGACGCCACAGTTTACCTTCAAAACACATGATGAAGCTTATGCGTTTGATTACAGGCCACGGAGGCAATTATCAAACCCCAAAATGCAGTGATGTCAGATTTGATGCCATCTCCACTGATGATGCGGGCAAAACATATTTCTTTGCAGGTAAAGTCACACAGAACCACACAAACAAACAATCTTTAAAAAGGAATAATTGCGTGCAAAATAGCAAATAAAAATCATTTAGTCGAAATGATCATCTGCGTACCTGGAAGACAGTATGTTGTGCAACTTCATCTATAGGAAACATGGTTCCTACCACAGTTAAAAAGTATATAAAGTAACAGCATAATCCTCTGTAGTACTGCAGTCTTCCAATTCTATTAGTGTACAGTATTTGGCTTCTGAGATGCTGGTAGTTTTTATTCTTGGAATAATCCCAGCCACTTAGAGTTTTTATGCTAGGCTAAGCTAATTGTCTGCTTAACCCACTGTAGCGTCGCACCGTGAAAGCGCTACGAATCTTCTCATCTCATTCTGGGGAAGAAAGTGCCAAAGTGCCCCGCTGTTATTCTGACTTTGCTTCTGTAAACGGTCGATTCACTCCGATCCTGTAGGCCCCATCTACATGCGGCTGGACACCCGTCGCGACGGCTTGCACGCCTTCCCGATCTCCATAACGTGGAAGGAGGTGTCGGCTGGGGTGGACGCCGTGTTCTCCTACGCTGACAAAATGTACATGATTAAGGTAGGCCCCGACGCAAGCCGTCAAAAGTTCTCCCTGCTTTTACCCGGAGCCATGAAAATATGGAGGTCCACCAATGCCACCCGTTCCTCCAACCCACCTGCAGGGCGACCAGGTTTTCATCTACAAATCGGATGCTCACCACACCCTGATCGAGGGCTACCCTAAAAGCCTGAGGGAGGAGCTCGGCGTGGAGGGCCACGTGGACGCTGCTTTTCTCTGTCCCAATGAGCACATGGTTAACATCATCCAAGGTAAACTCTTGGCGCTCCCTTTGGCTGTTCTGCGTCCCAACGGAGCCTGCGAATTGTGGCAAAAGAAGATACAATGCCGAGTGACAGGAGCTTCAGACCTTTTGAAAACGTGCCCATTTCTTTCCAACAGGGCAGAAAATGAGCATGGTTGACCTGACTCTGACCCCCAGGGCCGTTACTCAAGATGTGCCCTTGCCCTTGTCCGACATCGATGCCGGTCTGTGCGGTCCGGATGGAGTCAAGGTGTTCAAGGGCTCACACTACTACGAGTATAACAGCGCCATGGAATTTTCTGCCAGCAGAATGGCACTCGTGCCTCACGTCATCACTCCTGAAATGGTGGGGTGTCAGGCGTAGCGGGATCGTGCATTTCTGGTTTGTCGAAATAAAAACACCACAACCGCAGCGTTAATTGTGTGTCGCCAGTGTGATCGGTTTTGCGATGGAACAAGAGAAACATTGCCGCGTGCACCCGAGCAAAGGCGACAATAAGGGACAATATTCAGAGGAAATTCAGGAAATAATGTCGGAGTTTGGCCACCAGAGGGAGCACCGCGCAAGACAATGCGTCACGTCCAGCTCACAGCGACCGCGAACAGAGGCCAACAGGAGACTCGGTGTGTGAATCATGTGTGTCATGTCTACGATGACATGGAATCATTGGCCCTTTTTGTGGTTTGCTGCTTTCACTTGCACCTCGTGGGGTTTTTTTGTTTTGTTTTTTACACATCATAATAGCAGCTCACGCCACTGCTGGACAGTTGGCAGCACATGATATAAATATAAAAACGGGGTGGTTAGGTTTAATAGGGTTAATTAATGCTCCCAAACCCCAACCATTAACCTATTATGTCCTAGAACATATGAACATACATTATGTTGGACCTTGTGGGTATATGATATTCAGAAAATAGAACCATAAGCTGTCATGTTCCCATCAACTACCATTTAAATCTGAGGAACATGCTGATGACCCTGTCAAAAACAGCATCGTCTCATCGTCTTCCTCCACCCATCAATCATTTTGAATGCGGGACGACACACAAACAAGGGTTCATATTCTGACATGAGCTTGGACGATCCGCTCTGGCGTCACGGGCGGCGTGCCAAGCAGCGACGGAAAGAGTATCATGATACCGTGCGATTTCACTCCCTGACATGACCTACTGGGACAGCTAATGCAACGCAGCCATTGTCGGAGCGCTTCCTGCTTTGACGAGTCAAAATGTCCAGCGGAAAGAAGCGTTGACGAACAACAACATGCCGGGTTTAAAGGATGCGGGAGGAGCGGCTGGCAAGACTGCCCGCATATATGCAGACTGAGGACCGACGAGCTGATGAAAGGCAGGTGCGTTGGCAGGTGAGGACGATTAGGGAATGACGCCGCGTTCAAGACGGCCCACCAATTCGAATGCGTACATATCTCATACGATAATGGATTACTTGTTAATGATAATGAACTAGCGGTCATAATATTTCTGTCCTGCCAGTCACTCGCCATCACTGTCCTAACTTCGTGTTGGATAAATCGGGGCACCGGATTTCTGAGCACAAACTCCAACCCCGCCATGAGCTCAAATCATCCGGTCCATAGTTCTCTAATTTCCAAAGTATCAAACAACTTTTACCTCTTTCTGTACAGGCGAATGATTACAACCTCCATCTCAATCACCGTTTGCTGTCGCTGAAACTTTTGACTCTTATTTAAGGTAACTTTCGACCCTGTGCGGCGCCCTCTACTGGTTGTGGTGCTCGCCATCCATGACAAACGCGGCGGATGCATGAAAGCAGGCGGGCAGTAAAGGTTAAACCGCTTGAAACGGATGTATCCATTTTCATATGTAGAGTATAAACGGTATAATGAAGTAAAAATAGAAATTAAATGATACTGGATCATCAGACATGATCAGGGAAGCATGTGCGAAGGTCTCGTGCCGAAAATACAAATACAGTTTCAGCCTCCGTGGGTGCGTGTCTGCATGCTAGAAAAGCAAATAAAATCATGCAGGCACTTTCCAGGGGAAGCGATCGGATAATTAATCTGCATACCTGGAAGATAGTATGTCGTGTAAATTCATTTCAACTCTACTGTTGGATCATCATTTCTCAGGCTGTAAAGCCCAGCAGAGCAAAAGAAATTCATGACTAAGCTACCCGCAGCATTTGGAATCCCACATTAAAGCTGATATTAATCTTGAGCGCAAAATACAGTGTGTCCAACTGTAAAGGCTCATATATTGGCGCATATGGGCCACATATGCGGCCCGCAAGAGTCGAGGGGTCGGGGCGGCATTAGCAGGCATTCAAGGCCCTTTCAGTCCCAGGAGAGGTTTTTGTTCTGCTAAAATCCCCGGGACTTTCAGGAACAATAAAGGAAGCGCTGGCCTCAGCATAGCTTGACGGGTGAGGCCATGAGGACACGCGCGCACGCGCTCCCACACGCGCGCGCACCCACGGCACGTGCGCGCACAGAAGCGCCATCGCTGGATGTTTTCCCCGCACACGATCTTCTCGATCGGGCGGCCAATCGGCGGTTCCACCCGCCGCTGCCCGGCTAATCGATTTAAGGGCGCAGGCGGCGGCGGAGAACGTGGCGGGATGCGTCGTCCCTGTGCTCCCCCCGGGGCAACATTTGGGCCTCGCGTTCGTGCTCCTTAAACTCAGCCAGCGGTGAATGAGTGACGTAAACGCCGTTAAGTGTCGCCATCAGCCGCGGCACATAATGCACCATATCGCGAGATCGGCAACTAACTAAGACTCAGACCTCATGTATGTGAATAGTGCGTACGACAGCCGGACGCTCCAACCGAAAGTGAACTCGCTGTGTTTCCGCTGAAGGCCTAAAACGCTGTGTTTACACAGTTTCGGGTTGTTGTTTTTTTTTTTCTTTTTAAATCTCCAAAACAACTGTAAGTACGTTAGCGTTTCCGTTGCCAGCTTGATGGAGCTCCACAAATGTCCCTGCAGCTTTCCAAGGAAGTTATATTTGGATAAACCGGTCATCACACAGCGAGAAGCTTCATGGTCATTTTCTTGGCAGAAACGTTTTTAAAAAAAACAACTTGAGGTTGCATATTAACAGCTCTAGATTGATATGTGCCATCTGCCTCCCCAGACGACTGGACGGCAGCGCTGCATAGACCCAAACGGATCGGAGGCCACTTTGAGTTTGCGCGCAGATGCCCAGCGAGCAGACGCGTAGCGCCGTTAGCGTTCATTCTAATGGTGGTCCAGCCACCTGAAACAGAGATCAAATATTCACGCCTCTCTCAGCTTCCCGTTCGCTGCTCATTTCTGCCTCCGACCGGCTGCGTCTGTCTTTAGTTTGTGGTACAACAAAAAAAAAAAAAAAAACCCCAAAAAAAACAACACAACAAAAAAACCCAAACAATGAGCTCAAATACTCAAACAATCAGGTGACAATTTCGAGGGTTTGTCTCGATGAGCATATTGGATTTTATTGTTCAAGTCAAAAATAGGAGAAAATGATCAATCAATTACCGGTCATGAGAGTTTGATTTCTGGATCCCAAAACGTAAAAAAACAACAACAACAAAAACAAAAAAAAACAACAACAACAAACGCTAACTACGACAGACAACCGGTATGGTACAAAAAGTTTATTCAGTAACAGGTCTGTAAACATCTGAGGTAAATGAACATTTACATCAATATGTTGTTAAACAAAAGGTTCAGACGCAAGGCACTTCTCTCTTCAACGACAAGTCTTCTTCACAAGTGGAGTCAAAGCAGGGGTTGAAGTCATTTTTAACATGTGACCCGCTCGTCGGGGCGCCATGAAAGTCCCATCATATCACACACGCTCGTTTCTCTATCGGGGGATTTTTTTTTTTTTGATTCCAGGTTCGGCGGTGGTGTTTAAAAAGGTGGAGTCGCCCTGAGTCTTTAAAAAAAAAAAAAACCCACACTCGGGCTCATTCGTGGATTCATTTTCGTGTCCATTTCCAAGATCAAATTTTGGTTTTACTTATTTAAATACGTTAAAAAAAAAGAAAAAAAAGTCGTCATTTTCCTTTCCATGTATAGTGTCAGCATATCTTCATAACAGTAGTCTAACTATGTAACTGTGCAAATCTTTTTCTTTTTTTTCTTATCAAAGGTACTAAGAACAGCTTGGAATAGCAACACTTATGCAATAGAAATAAATAAAATGAGCCTTGTTTCAACAATGGTTTAGAGTCCGACAAAATGTCTTTTTTTTGGTTGAATTCCCATTGCCACTGTTGGGAGGAGCTTCCCGGCAAAGCTCCTAACTCTTTCGCGCGAATCTCTTTGGCATGTGAAACTCTTTGGTTAAATCGCACACATCACAGATAAAAATCTATTTTCCAACTATAACAGTAGATCCAGTGCTTCGGCTACCATGATGTGCTCGGCAACTAAGCCTGGTAACACAAGTACACACACACACACACACAAAAACCAACACACACACACTCACGCACACACACAACCATTTGACATAGTACACAAAACAGGAGCTATTAATACTGTGGTTCTTTCAGTTGGCAAAGTTGCTAATGGGCCAAAAATGAGGTCTGCGTGAATGCATTTTGCGTCTTATTTGTCACGCTGCCATTTCGGTTTATTGGAGTTGAAGGTGGCTGCATTCATGACAAGTTGGAAATCATAAACGTTCAAAGTCAGACTCGGAAAAACACACCTCGAGTGACAACTGAGACAACTTCAGTTATCTGCTCATCGGCGACATGGAATAAGGTTATGGATGGGAGGGAACCCCGTGGTCGCTTCCACGTCTCAAATTTTCCTCATTTGCATATCAGCATCATAGCACAGTTAATAGGAGGAACGAATAAAGGCCACATCGAGTGGCATCTAACTTGATTTTGCAGTTTGGATTGTCACTGTCTTGGGCTTTCGCAGAAACCCGAGACGCATTTATCATCTATTTTACTCTAAATGGGACCATCATTTGCCACATGGACATCAGATGCAATGAAGAAGACAGAGGTAATGTGGAAGGGTAACTTTGTCAAAGACTTCTGTACAATATGACCTCTTTTTGCAACCAGAGTCACCCCTGCTGCCTACTGGAAGGACTGCAGGATTAAGGCACTTGTGAATCAGATTCACTATTCAGACGAGGACGCTCTTTACAGGCAGGGGGTTATATGCAGCACTTAAATACAACGCTATTTTTGAAAATACAGTATGCCTTTTTGCTAAGAGTTCGTAGTTCATATCAGATAAAGCCACTTGACCTTGAACCAGTTTGGTTTGCAGGCAAAAGAACTAGAAGAATAAAAAAAAGCTCTCTTGGCTCTGTTCAAAACTGTCAAACAGAGCCAGACTGGCTGCTTCCAGTTTTTTATGCTAAGCTAAGCTAACGGCCTCTTGTTTTTAAGTTTGTATACATGCCAGACGAAACACGCGAGGGATATTAATCCTCATTTTTCTGCGATTACTGACAACTTTGAACTCGCGTGATTCAGTTAGCCATGGTGCTAGCTGTGGGCTGCATGCGTTCACAGAAGACAGTGTTTGAATGGTTGGATGCTAATTTCATCCACAGCTCAAAAATAACTTCCAAGTTGCCATGAATGTAGATGAGAGAACATTCTCATTACACTGATTTGTTTGCACAGCATGTGGATATGAATAAAGGCACTCAGAAGATTCAGCAGCTGGTTGCGAGCGGCACAACTAGCATCTTCATTTAGCATAAGACTGAAATCCAATATCATCAGTGTTACGGGTTATTTACGTTGTGGCACTTTTTTGCAGAATTGGCTAAAACAAGAAAAAAAAAAAGGAATATAATATCCGGTCGCAAGCTGTGGAAAAGGCTTGTATGTAGACCTCGAGTTATTTTTTTAAATTTCATATTAAAGCCTTGCGAAGTAGCCTCGAGCCACAGCAGCTTCTGGGGACACACGTGCTGGTTACAGGACGCTGGTGTGTCTTAATTCCTCTGGTATATCACCGGAGAGAAAATCAATATAATAACTCTTTTTTTCTTTGACGTGAAAAACTGGCACAACACAAAGACGTACAAATCTAAAATGCAGTTTGCCCTAAATAACTCTCTATTGGCTAAATCGAAACTTTCTCAAAGTTGTTGCTAGGGGAAAAACCAGTGAGATAATTTGAGCCATTTATGCTTTTTTTTTTTTTTTCTCTTTTGGCAGGAATAATAGAAACAGCGGGAGAAAAAAAAAAAACTCTTCTATATGGGATGTCTGTTCAAAACAGAGAAATGTATCACTTTTAAGGAATCCTTTTGCCCCCTCTCCCCCTCCCGCCCCCAATAATCTAAACGCTATTCTACGCTAGTCTAGAAAATGAACTGAAAGTCGTCCTATACAGAGCAGCTAGGTGGAACTCAACGGTTCTGTAATGCACTGCAAACACAAGCATCAGAAAGAAGATGTACTGATGTGATTCTGTCCAAGCTGCAAAGCTAAGAGCTTTTATTTTTAAATGTAGAATGTAATGATGTATATTTTCCTATTTGCCACAACTCCTGCAACATTAGCTTTTTGTGTGAAATGACCACATGGGCCAATGTCAGAATAAGCCAATGCACTTCTGATTTTTGGTTTTGCAGCTTGGCCAGAGATTAACTTTTTATTTTAAATATAGGCAATTGTGTAAAACACCCTATGGTTGCTACTCATCATTATATATGTACATATTTATATACTCTATATAGTTTACCCTGATGAAACAGCAGAGATGTCGTTTTGTAAACACTGAAACAAGATTAAGGTACCTACTCACACACACACGCACGCACACACACACACGCACGCACACACGCACACAACACACACGCACTCAAACACACGGCCTGTGGAGCCTAAGTTCTATGTCTCAGGGTGGGACTGCTTTTGGGTGAGTCAATGTCTGTGCATCCCTCTCTTCATTGAAGCTACAGGCTGGGTCACACACACACACACACACACACAAGCGCGCGCACACACACGCGCGCGCGCACGCACGCACGGGCACAGACAGAGTCAACAGACACACAGACTGTCCAGCTCCATCGTCACATCACAAGAAAAATAAAAGAAAGAAACAAAAGTGCAAACCTCTCCTCTTATGTGTCCCAGCAAAGAAATAGAAAAAGAAAAAAAGAAAAGATATTGCAGCCTCTAAGCTCCCAAACGTATAAGTTAGTCCAATCATCATCATCATCATCATCATCATCATCATCATCATCACTGTAACCTTTCCTTGATCGTGTTTGTGCTGGCTAAATAAATGCAGTAAGTTTGTGTAGATGTATGTAAACGCGCATGTGGTGTGAGTGGTGGACATGTCGGCTCCTTCAGTTTCTACGCTTGTGCCGCCAAGCTTGTAACCGTCCACAGAGAAGCGTTCAAGTGCCGCAGCGCACCTTCTGGCAGTCACGTGGGAGATCTTCATTTTTTTATTTTTTATTTTTTTCCCCTTAAACAATCTCATAGTGCTGATTGTGTTGCTCAAAGGAACAGTTTGACATTTTTGGGAAATGCTTTCTTGCCCAGAGGGAAATGAGGAAGGACTGATGGCGTCATCGGTCAGTCTCCCTATATTAAAGCACTGTCAGTTTATCCGGTTATGTACGAAAACATCTTTTCACAATTTGTCGTACCTAATCGTATGTTGGAATAAAATGAATGGAAAAAATATCTTTCCGGGTAATTAAAAGTCCAAAAGCCAAATACAGACAGCAAATGTTATTTTTCCTGCAACCATCTAAAGTGACAATAGTTTTTTTTTAAAAAACTTTAACTCACATATTAACCTGTCAATGTGAAGTAAATGTTTCCGGCTGGCCTGGGGTTTACTGGCTATCGGCAGCACCTGTCATTCGGGTGTCGATGCCGCGTTCAGGAACAAGCACCTCTCCCGCTACAAACTCAGCAGAATGGGAACCCGCTCGTCATTCCCACTTGTAACCGTGATTCCGATTTGCTGGCTGCCCGCCTGACTGTCCCACCACGTAAACAGGCGGCACCGACCCCCGTTTTGCTGCCTGATGCATTTGCGGCGCAATGCCGCGTGACCGCAGCTGTCTGCTGTTTGTTCCCCCATCTCTCTTTGTCATTTCTGGACACTGCACCGAATTTAAAAAAAAAAGAAAAAGAAATCTGTATTTTATACATTTAGTTTGCTGTAGCTGTCGTATTTTAAGGCACTGTCTTTTCTGCTATTTTTTTAACAGATTTGCTGCCACGTCTGCAGCTCTGTCCACCAAATGGGACATACGGTCACGCCCCAGCATCCTCTACACTACATGTCGACCATGAGGTGTGCATAAAGACAAACACGTCATATGCGTGGTGTTTTTGCGAGCTGATTCCCTCTGTTTAGAGCCTTTTACACTAAGACTCAGCTGAAAAAAAGATGTCGCTCTAAAGAAAAAAAAACATAAGCAAAAACTCAAACCATTCCTTTTCCCCAGCAAGTGCAAACCAGCGCGCACGCTCAGTTATGCTTCTTTATCAGAGTGTCAAGTTACAAGGTGACTGGCGCCTCTTCCTGAGCCTCGTCTCCGACGCGGCTGCTCTCAACAAAAGTGTCAAAATCCATGTTTGTTTGGTTTTTTTTTTAAAAAAAAGAAGAACATCTTTAAAACAACATTATTCATACTGTGAAACCTCACATGTTTCTACATTATCAAAGGCGTTTCGAAATATGCGTGCGACGCTGCAGCTTTGTGCACTGTGCTGGTTTTCTCGTTCCTCAATTTTTGAATCTTTTTTTTTTTTTTTTTTTAAATCTGGTTGTCTAACGCTTCCCTGCACTTCCTCAGCTTCATGTGTCATAACAACGTCGCAAGTGTGCAAAACGAGTAAAAACAATTAGGTAAGTGCTGCCTCTGTCTGATGCACCGGTCGCAGTATTTTCCTGACCATCGCTTCCGAATATGACCACAGAGGTGCTGCCAGAGGGACCCTCAGACACAGCTGAAGCGGATGTTTGAGAGACTCGTGAGGACGAGTTGCTGCTAGCTTGTTGTTCCTACGATTTTCGAGATCGAAACGAGCCTTTCACCGGAGAGCACGCTTTGTGTGCGAGTTTGAGCTGTTGCGTGGGTGAACAGTTGCATATGTATGGTTCAGTTTGTGTACAGCGTGTGTGCATGGTTGTGTGTGTGTGCGCGTGCGTGCTTGTGTGTGTTTGTGTGTGTGTGCGTGTGTGTGTGTGTTTGTTTTAGCTACACTGCCAGGTCGTCGGGGCGAGCTCGGACGCTGCTGCTCTTGCTGGCTCGCCGCGGCTTCTGGATGTCAGACGGAGGCTGATGCATCTCCGCCTTGGTGACCACGATGAAGTCATCGTGCGGGAGCGTGCAAGGCGACGTGTTCTCCTCATCGTCTGCCGCCTCTTCCTGCGAGAGGGGGTACAGAGGGGTGTGGAGAGGAAGTGTAGGATACGAGGAGTGTTGCCCCTCGAGAGGCGGGGGTGGTGGGGTGGTCTCCTCTAGCGGGGTGGAGGAGGCAGAGATCGGGGGGGAGGGAAGAGGGGGAGGGTAGGAGGAGGAGGAGGAGTTCTTCCCACCCAGATTGTGGAGCTCCAGCTCCATGTTGCTCCAATTCTGCTCTGCCGGTGTCAGCTGCCTGTGGCTGCCGCCGCCGCCACCGTTGCCGCCGCTTCCTCCCTCGCCATTGTCATAATAAGAGGCTTCTAACAAGAAATCATCTGGGTGGAACAGCGTGCCGTCCATCTTCACAGGGGCCATGCTCGGGTTTAGGGAGGCCGCTGCGGGCGAGGCCTCGGTCGGACTGTAGGCTCCGCCCTCAGCCCCGCCCCCGACCACACTCACGCTGGTGTACGCCGGCAAGCAGTCGAGCGCCGACGGAGAGGTCTGCTCGGGGATCGTCTCCACGTCCGCGGGCTCGTCGGCGCCCAGCAGCAGCGAGTCGCTGTCGGGCACAAACTCGCTGATGACGCCGTGCTTGACCTTCTTCCAGCCCAGGTGGCAGATCTCCAGCAGGTTGAGGACCAGCGAGACGCAGGCGACCACCAGCATGAAGATGATGAAGATGGTCTTTTCGGTCGGCCTGCAACAGCAGATTGGAACGTTACGTCACGCGCAGGGAGGAGCATTCTTTTACGCCCCTTTGAGAACGTGAACCTGCCAGTGCTCAGCTGCTGGTTAAGTTTATGTTCACCAGCCCTTAACTTCTTATTTGATACTAAAGAGTCCTCAAAGGTCCAAGGTCACCATGAAGCAATATGATTGGTAATTCCGAGCTACACAAATAACTACAAACTGATACCAGCTCAGGGTTCGGTAACATATTCAAGAGCACTTCAACAAGTGGACAAGATTAGCCGGGCCATCAGGGTTTCGTGAATGAGCCGCTCTACCCTGCTAGCCTCCAGAACTCGTGAAGGCTGCTCAACATTACTAACGGCTGAGCAGCAACTCCATGTATGGTCAGCCAGTGTTTTTGAATATTAATAAACTGATATTAAAGTTACACATAGAAAATGTTCCTCAAAGTCCTGGCTGCTACAGGTTAGCTACGGATGAAATTGTTAGATATTTGTTAATGTTTGGGTGTTATATTTGGTCATGGCATTTCCCCAGCATGGCCAGCTGGGTATTTTCTCTGCACATGATCATGATAAATTGGCCACACCTGGGATCTGGTGTTCTGTCCAGACCATGGGTCTCAAACGGGTCCATGAAAGGGCTGCTGTGGCTGCAGGTTTTCATTCCAACCAAGCAGGAGCACACCCGATACAGTATGATTGGTTGAGTGGAATCAGGAGTGCTCCTGCTCCTACCATCAGCTGTCTTCGCTCCGCTGATTTGCTGTGTCAGGTGTGCTCCTGCTTGGTTGGGATGAAAACCTGCAGCCACAGCGGCCCTTTCGTGGACCAGTTTGAGACCCCTGGTCCAGACACTTTTTGGAGCTGTTCCAACAAAAGAACCGGATGAGGGTCAAGGGAAAGATCCTTACAAACTGAACATTCGAATCCCAACCCGAGCTCGTCCCTGGCTAACCGTTATCCTCACCGTGGTCTGCCCGAGTGCCGTAGGAGAGCAGAAGGCCAGACGGGGGCGGCAACAGTGTTTAAGGGGGTGGGGCTTAGCAATTGGTAAACTGAGGTCAATGTACGGTTTTGCATTGTGAGTGAACCAGCACAAGAAGCCAAGAAGAGGACAAACAAGACAAAAAACTTGATGAAGGAAATCTCTCACCTGGAGATGAAGCAGTCCACCGTATTGGGGCACGGCCAGCGGCCACATTTATAGAGCGGCCTCAGGTGGAAACCGTAGAGGAAGTACTGTCCCAGGATGAAGCCCACCTCAAACAGGGTCTTGAAGATGATGTTGAAGATGTAGGTCCTCAGTAGCGCCCCGCGGATCCGGATCTTCCCGTGCTCGTCGCGGATGGGCGGCTTCTCCTTCTTCCCGCCTCCTCCGTCCCCAACTCCATTGTGGTAGAGAGGGTCATGGTCCTCCTGGTGCCGCCCGGCCTTCCTGAGCTCCTCCTCCCGCTCCCGCCTCTTCTCCTCCATGCGGACGATGTGCAGCACGTGGCCCAGGTAGATGAGGGTGGGCGTGGAGACGAAGATGATCTGCAGCACCCAGAAACGGATGTGGGAGATGGGGAAGGCCTCATCGTAGCAGACGTTCTCACAACCGGGCTGCTGCGTGTTGCAGGTGAAGTCGGACTGCTCGTCGCCCCAGACTTCCTCGGCTGCTGCGCCCAGCACCAAGATCCGGAAGATGAAGAGGACCGTCAGCCAAACCTGGGGAGGGTTTAAAGGAGCAAGTCAGCGCAGATTGAAGCGGTCAGATATCTGCGTCAGGTATTGGTGATCATCCAGTCGCTTGGCCCCCAGTCAGTCGGTCACCTTTCCGATCACGGTGGAGTGTTCTTGAGCATTCTCCAGCAGCCGCCCCAGAAAGCTCCAGTCACCCATGCTTCACTCGATTTTCTAGCCTGAAGGGAGAAAATCATCTTGGGTGAACAACGGAGACGGGGGCATGAGCGCGGGTATGGAGGGAGGACTTCAGAGGAGAACGCGGTCTCCCAAAGCTTCATTGACACTGACGTCGCTGACATCCAAGTTTACATGAGACAGTTTAACATTTTAAAAAGTATAAACAGGTAGAAAAAAAGGCTCAAAGGGTCCCAACAGGAGTAGAAAAAGCTGAACATTTTGACATCTGGATTATGCAAGTTACAGAGGGAAACTAATGACGACGAGAAACTGTACTTCTCGCAGAAAACGTAAATGCTGAGAACTGAATTGAATGATGAACTCAGTCGAATGCTGAAAATTTCTCAATCACGGCTAAAAGCTGTCCTGAAAGACCTGTGCAGATGTCACAAAGTCATGAATTCAACAAAATACACTGGTATGACGTCATACAGTCGAGCACATATGCCTTAATGATGTCATGGCGAGAAAAAAAAAACCCATAAGAGAGATATAAAAAAACTGAACATGATTTCAGTGATTGAAAGACCTGTGAACAATTTTAAGTTTGAATGGAATTTTTTTTTTTTTTTTTTTGAAGTATGACAAAGTGGTTGAATTTCAAAGAGGAGCAAGTTTAAAAAGGATTTGAAGAGTCTCTTCATTCACTTACATTGTAATTTTGTGCATCAAAAAAAAGTTTTTTAAAAAGTATAAAAGGTAGAAAGAAATATGGAAGGACCCAACAAGAGCTGAAACAGCTGGATGTTATGGTAGTTATATATTTCGTAGTAGAAACGGTGCAGACGCCCTCCTGCGGCAGAAAATGTACAGAAGAAGAAGAAAAATAATAAAACAGGACAACAATAGTGTGAACGTCCCTCAGCATTCACGCGACCAGTTCTAGGAGACAGCCGCGACCCCAAAAGGCATCACGATAGTGGGAAAAAGGAAAACTTACTAAAATAAAGTTGTATTGTCAGTGATAAATCCATCGACTAGAGATCAGAAGGAAAAACAATATCTGGAAAAGAGAGAAAAACAAATTCACGTGTGGTCCAATTTCACAGACATGGATTCAGTTTCACCCCAGAAGATGTGCAGCTTCAGGAGGCTTGAAAATCAATAGGTCCACCTCAGATGGTAATAAGACCAATGGAACTTTCAATTTAAAACTGGCCTGTATCGTAAGTATCGTTGTTCCTCATAGTTTCGTGTCAGTTCATTCGATACTGCAGATGTTAGCATCCAATATACTGTATATACAATACAACCTCTGAGGTTCTTAGCAAAAACATTGTGAGAAATATCTCGCTCTTAACTGACCAAATGTTTTATCAAGAGCTGGTGATCTAGTATGTTCGGGGTTCATTTAAAAGCATTATGCAAGCTTGTTTCCTCAGAAAAATCAAACAATGGTAAAATTAGCTTGTTTATCATAGCGCCTCCCCTTTGTTGATTACCCTTTTTTTTCCCAGTCAGCCGATCAGTTTAGCTGCGCTTCTATGAATTTTTAACCTTTAACAAAACTTAAAAACAATTTTTAAAAAAAGCCCGGTTAACCAGCCATTTGAAAAATTCCTACGGATCTACAGTTTAAGCGGATTTTAGCTAATGGGCTAACAGCCATTCGTCAAGTATTTTGGATTTTTCTGTTTTCTGCAGTGCAATATCGGGTTTTTTTTGTTTTTTGGGGTGTTTTTTTTTTTTTTTTTTTTTTCTTCTGGGGCTGCTCTCCGCTGATGCCTTATAGCAGGAGGACATTTACATGTCAATGGGCCGGGCAGGAGAGAGGATCAGCGCGCCCTTCTCATGGCCGCCGCCGCCGCCGCCGCAGTGACACGGGATTGGCGG
>CAAKHG010018458.1:0-17539 GCA_901007715.1 Dactylopterus volitans
TGTCAGTTTTATTACCAGTGGAGCACAGCACCACAGATGAAAACAAGACTGCATGTACCCCCACATCTCCCTGGTCCCACAAAATTGCCTTGCTTGATCAATCTTTTACTCCAGTCCTTCCCTTTTACTCCAGTCCTTCCCTACCCCCTCTTCTCATATATATATATATATATATATATATATATATATATATATATATATATATATATATATATATATATATATATATATATATATATATATATATATATATATATATATATATATATACTCTAGATATAGCGCAAATATACAATATATGTTCTCAAAAAATATATATTGCACTGAGACATACAAAAACAAGTTCTCTTTGAGCCAAACTCAACAGGGGTTGTCAATTTTGAATTCCAGGCTCATTTTGGCCTATTTGGCCATTAGATCATAACGTATGTGGTTATTTATTGAATTGACTTGACTTTGATTGAATTGAATTGAATTGAATTGAATTGAATTGAATTGAATTGAATTGAATTGAATTGAATTGAATTGAATTGAATTGAATTGAATACATTTCAGGCACAGAGACACCCCTTGCTGTAAGCTCTACAAAATTATTCTTTATATTATTATATTCTTATCTCTTCCTCCTCAGCTCCCTCAGTCTTCTCCCATTCTCTTCTGTCCATTCTTCGGTCCCTTCTTCTCTCCTCATTATCCTCCTCTGCCAGCGGACAGCGAGCAGCGACAGAATAAAATCTGAGTATACATGCGGTGACCCTCCTCTCCTCGTCATCCATCTCTCCCCCACCTCCCCTCCC
Organism: Dactylopterus volitans; assembly: GCA_901007715.1. Taxonomy (NCBI): domain Eukaryota; kingdom Metazoa; phylum Chordata; class Actinopteri; order Syngnathiformes; family Dactylopteridae; genus Dactylopterus; species Dactylopterus volitans. The sequence goes on from CAAKHG010018458.1 coordinate 798, forward strand.
CCCCGCGTTCCTCCTCCTGCTTCTCTATTTGAAAGATTTTAAAGGGATCACTTATTTCACCCCTTTCATCTTAATGTGGCATTCTGAATCTAATAAGCCATTTTAGGGGAAGTGAAACTTTTTTTTTCCCCCCACACAATATGACAAGTGTCTGGTGAGGAAAAATAACCAAGCAAAATTCAAAATGCCAAGGTGTAGCTTTAAGAAGACAAGGCTAAATTGGCTATTATTTTTCCTTCCTGTCTGTCCCTCTCTCTCTCTCTGTCTCTCTCTCGCTTTCTCTCTCTGTCTCTCTCTCTCTCCCCGTACTCCTCGTCATTCTCTTTGTTAATAAATGCAGGCTGCCACACATCTACCTGTGCAGGTGTGTGTTTGTGTGGAGTCGTTACATCTTTATCATTTCAGAGGCGGTCCCGAGTATACTGACAACTGATAAAAGGCTTTGAAATGGTGGAAGGTGAAGTTAAAACCTGCAAGATAAAAAAAAAGTTTGCTCACTCCCTCATTCATATTTAAATCTAAATACGTTCAAAGTGTATGTATTGCAATTCCACTGTCAGTTTATGAGTCCGCGTGTCATGCCTCACCCCGCCTGTGGTCCAAAACCGATACAATGAAGCGTTTCACAGCTGAATTATTTTATTGATTGGCTCAAGGATGCTGGTTGACATTTGTTAGTGGCTGTCTGAGGGGAGGAGGGATGGTGGGCGGGGGGCACTGCGTTATTTGTTTGTTAGTTGAATGACATTCTACAGCTGTTTTTTCCTTTTGTGTCTCATTTTAGATTTCACTTCATTTCGAGCCTTGTTCCCTCCTTTCGGTATATTTACAGAGACATTTTTTCTCCAAAAACAAGACACTGACAAGATGAAACAAGTGTCATTAAACAATAACTCTGACACTACATCCTCATGAAATATTGTTGATGAAAAAAAAAAACCACGACTAAAATGGAACTTCAAAATGAAAGTCTCTCTGATTCCAACATATCTTCTTATCAAATGATGATACAAAATTAGAATATTCACATATAACTGATTTGGATTATAATGCAAATCTCCTTTCTTTGAATGTTGCACTGCCTCTCTCTCTTACAACTGTCATCATTTGTTGAATCATGTCCAAAGAGCATATCATAACATGTTGCATCTCTGAATATATTGCTGAAGTAAATATCAACAGAAGACATCCTCACTGCAAACTGGCATTCATAAGCCCTCTCATGTTAAACTGAAATGTTTAATTGACACATATTTTAGACAATGTCACTATTTACTTTCACAGCATTCCATTTTGATCATGTCAAATGCAGGAATTCTCGGAGAGATGGTTTGGGTTGTCAGCTCCAGTAAATTACTCCAGGAAGAGAATCAGAAGAGCAAAGCACACAATAGTCCGCTGCACTTACAACAGACTATTCTGCCTACGCTTGGTCTGGGATAGCCTCAGTCATCGTCTGGATTACAGTCACTGTCCCGTGGTGAGTCAGTTTCCACCTTGAGACACATCTACAAGGTGTTAGTTTCACAATATGACCTCTTAGGGTACATCGTAGGAAAAGCGATAGTCCAGATGATCACGCTAGGCCTGTCCTTGAAGACCTGATACAATTACACCAATGGTCATCAGGACTAGAATGTCAGTCCCCATTGGTGTGGTCAGTTATGCTGTTGCTCATCCCTGGACCAGAGCCAAGTGAGCTCAATGAATCGACCTTTACTGGGAACATCTGCCTTGATCCTACACCAATACTCCCCAATTTTAGCAAATTTACATCCTGGAAGGACCTAGTAGAAGCCACAGTGATGTCCACACATGGGCTGACCAGTTCCTAGGAGGACCGTGCGAAGCCACCAAATATGTGAAGGTGAAAACCCTGCTCCTGTGGGAGTGCCAGAGTCATTGCCAGAAGAGATCAAGTCCCATACAACTGGTCGGCCCACCCTGTCAAGCAGTCAGCAAACGTCCTTTGCACCAGGATGTGATGAAGCCATGGGTCTAAGAAGAGTGGGTGGCAGGCTGAGACAAGCAGAAACTCTCAAACTAGACACAACAAATCCCATTATCCCAGGCCCCAATCACCACATCACTAAATCACTGATTCAGGATTTCAATTAGGTTCTCCTGCGTCCGCGCCCTAAGTAGGTGTTGGCTGAGCTTCGCTCCGAAGGGCTCTGGATTCCATGGGGATAGGAAGCTGTGTGGGGACAACAGCACAGAAGCAGAGAGTGTCAATGTTGCAGCTTGCCAACGGTTGTTCAAGCCTTCAGTTACTCAAAAGGAGTAAACTGGTTCAGCCTATATCCAGTCAAAATTGGCCGTAGCCATGAGGAAAGATGGGAGAACAATATTTAAATGCATGGCCCCTCTCTAGCCTGTTGGGAAAGTGACTCGCGACCTGCCCCGGAACCACTGGACGGATTGCGGATAAGAACTGTGACACAACGAGCCTGACTTCCGATGCGCTGCGATGATTTATCCCTGCATCTCATGTCTCTTTCAAAGAGATTCGGGGGCGGCTGTGTTTGAAAGCCTGTTTAGGGCGGTGCACTCATCGGGCTGCGTGGTATCATTATTCTATTACGATAATCTTAGCTTTGATGTGTTTTCTGCTTTATGTTTTTTTTTTTTTTTAACGTGCCTTTGATGATGATGTCATGCAGTGTCACTTTGATACTGAGGCATGTATGGCAAACCCAACATCTCCGCGGTTATGTATGACTGCTTTCCGACATGGTTGACGTTTTGTGCTTCCTTTTGTAAATGTACTGAACAATGCTGCAACTTCTGGATTCTGGATTCAAGCTTTGCTTCTCTGATTCTGTCCGTTGCTGATGACCCAAACCACCACTCTTAAGAAATCGTTCCTCATAAAATGAAAGTAATTCATCAAAGTGCGCGAGCGTCTGCAGGCTCTGGCTCCTCTGTGGAGGCATGTTTAGCTTTTACAATGAGCTTCCGATTTTACAATAGTTTGCTGAATAATAAATTAAATGCTCACAATTGTTTTTGTCAACCAAAATTAAGAAATGTATAAAGTTGCAGTAATTTTGCTGTTTTATGTTTTGTGTATTTTTACAACGAAAAATTAGGATCAATTGGAAAAATGTTTAATGGGTTAGTTTATCTACCTCAGAGATATTCAAAAAGTGCCTTGCAGCACTTGCCTGATTCAGCCATTCACTTAAGCCATTCACACTCGAATGCACCCACGCAAACATGCACTGATGGCAGAGGCTGTCATTCCAGGCACCGACTTGCTCATTGGGAGCAATTACAGGTTGAGTATCTTGTTCAGTGACACTTTGACAGAGTCTCTGCAGGGCTGGGCATTGAACCTGTAACCCTCAAATTTATTAGGCACTCTACCAACTGTCACCAACATAGACCTTTGATACCAGGTCTAAGATTAACATACCGTCGCAGTCTGTACACTTATGTCCGTACAAAAACATGTATTGAATACTGTCTACTTGTGTAGCGTGTGAATTTCAACACACACGATTTCAAATTGTGCCTGACCAGGTGACAGTTTTGACAGCTGTGTGATTGAGTTTGTGATTGAGTTCTGTGATCGAGTGATTGAGATTCTGAAAACAACAGGAAACTCCATATTGTCCTTCAAAATACAGTACTTCACTGATTTCTGGAACTAGGACCCTGTTTCTCGAAACTCCACACACAAAACCCCAAAACATACACAAAAATACAACTTCTTACATTTCTTTCAAAGCGAAACTACATAAACTTTCCTAGAAATAGTTTAGCATCAAACTGCCAATACTCAGCTGAACATGACATAAATCTACTGTCGATGAAATGCAATATAAAGTATTAGAGTGACTGTCCATCTTGTCTCCAATGTGCATGTGACTACAGCACCTCATCAGAATCACAAGGCTCAACCAAAGTAGCCCTGGTCTCATCTTTGAGAATTCTAGTCCTTTTGAATTGTCCTTGATACTCTTCATCCTCGCCCTCTTTCTCCTCTTGTTCTTCCTCTTCTTCTAGCCCTTACGTCCCGTTCAGGTCAAATTTGACCCGTTTTGACATTTGACAGCAGTAACAATAGCCTAAAAACGGTTCTGTAATGACTTTTCTTAAAGTGACCCAACATACGCAAAAGTGAAAATATTCTAAAATTTTATCTTTTTGCACAGGTGCTAGAAATTTTTATATGCTGAGGCAATTTCGGGTCAAATTTGACCGGTATCCATTTAGACGGATTTTAGACCTACCATTGAGGGTCAAATCAGGGAAAATGATTTTAGGGAATCTTGAAGCTATGAAACTGTATAGGCCACATTAGAAAATACACTCTCCTGCTCTCTGAAACATTTATTAAGGATTAGTCATACATTTATCAATATGGCATAGGCTATTTAGACATTCTTAATAGATCTGTAGGTTAAAATTTAGCATACACTTACTATCAGGGAATTCTTGGCCTGGGTCAAAATTGACCCCGAACCATACAGTGAACAAGGCACAGATGAACACATGAACTGTTTGAAAGGGCTAGCTCTCGCTCCAAAATAGTCCTCCATTTTTCTGCACACCAACGAGTAAACCGGTCCGCTATCTTCAAACGGATTTATGTGAACTGATTTGTTTCCAGTGTTGCCACACGTGCTGTCAGTTGTATAAACTGTAATATTTATATATCATCAAGTAGTTAAAAGCGTGAGGCTGATAATGTCCTCGTAATTGAGCAAATTTGAGCTGAGGTTTCACAACTTGTGAGTCAAGTTTGAGTAACTCATCTATTTTAGTGTGTAAGCATTGTAAAAGAACTGTAATTCAGTGCAGCTGGGGCAGAATGAAAGATGAAAATTGCCTTCAGTGCTGTTTGTTTGCTTTTTTTTGCCGGTTTTCTCGTTCACATATAAATTTTCATAAGGACAGGAATTTGCAAATATACCGTATTTATTTATCCATTGGCTGGCTTTTTTTTTGTCTGATGGCAGTGTTTGATTGTCAGTAAAGGCAAGGTATTTTTGAATCAATTGTTTCCTTTTTTGCAAGAAAATAAAAGGTTCCGTGTTTTAGGTTGAATTTTGGAGTTTGCGCTTACTGTGTTGAGGATATAGGAGAAAACTTCAGGAAATGTCTTCGTCTTCGTCTTTTTCTGCTCATCTGGGTCGTGTGTCGCGGGGGCAGCAGTCTCACCAGGGAAACCCAGACACTACTCTCCCTTCACCACTTCCACCAGTTCCTGTGGGGGGGACAACGAGGCATTCCCTGGCCAGCCAGGAGGCATAATCTCTCCAGCGTGTCCTGGGTCGGCCCCGCGGCTACTCCCAGCAGGACATGCCCAGGACATCTCCTGAGGGAGACTTCCAGGAGGCATCCTGACCAGATGCCCGATCAAATTCAGCTGACTCCCCTCGACGCAGAGGAGGAGCGGCTCCACTCTGAGCCCCTCCCAAATGTCCGAACTCCTCACCCTATATCAAAGCATGAGCCTGGCCAGCCTGCGAGGGAAACCCATTTCTGCCGCTTGGGTTCACAATCTCGATCTTTCGGTCACTAACCGGCGCTCATGACCATGAGTGAGGGTCAGAACGAAGATTGCTCGGTAAATTGAAAGCTTTGCCTCACGGCTCAGCTCCCGCTCCACCACAACAGACCAGTTTAACGCCCGCATCACTGCAAATGCTGCCCCGAGCTGTCCGTCAGTCTCTCGTTCCATCCCTCTCTCACTCGTGAACAAGACGCCGAGACAACTGAAACTCCTCCACTTTGGGGGGGACATCTCCTCTCTGACCCAGAAGAAATTCAGAAAAAAAAAATGTAAATTAACAAAGCAAACCTACAGATGGCGTGATTGCGACAATATAGGGGTGAAAAACAAATCCTTCATGAAGGTGCAAAAGCTAGATGGTGTTCTCTGTCACAATCTAACCCTCCCTAATAGAGGGATAGATACCATTTTCCAAAATATTTCCCCTCATGTGTATGGTCGCTATGGTGGGCATCCATCTGACATATTCTATGGCTGTTCCTTTCCATTTGCCACATGCACATGGCTCTGTGGAGCTATGCATGTCGAGAGAACGCATACTTGTTCCGACCTCTGCAGCTCTTAACGCTCCACAGTTAAGCATTTTGGCTGTCAGCAATTCTCCCATCGGGTTCAGAAGTTACAGAGAGGAAACAGACAGATGACAGCTAACCCACTGAGATGATCCACCCTGAGGAGAGGAGACAAGAGGAGAGGTGAGGTGAGGTGGAGAGGAAGGAGAGGAGAGGAACTTAAGACAATATGGATGAAAGATGGATCTTGTTTTCCAGTCTGAACTTCTTGTACAGTATTTCAGTGTACCAAAATATTTTTGACCGACATGAAACACATTTAGGCTTAACCTTTGAATTTCATCCTTGTCACTGTCAATGTAGCCAGCCAGTGGAGTTAATGTCACTGTTCTTCATTGTCACATGTACTTACAATGTTATAGCTCTGTTATAGTGACAGAGCTCACTGTGATGCAGCAAGAACAATAACTTTACAATTCCTTTGCGATCAGACTGATGGCGAACTCCATATCTCCCCTCGTGTATCGCAGCTAAAACTAAAACATTAGGTGGATTTCCTGTGAGAAGAGGCTCAGCTTTGTTTCCAGCATCACAAATCATTCTTAATTATTATCCCACTGATCCACAACAAAGAAAATATTATAATAAGGAGCTTCGCTACTTTCCTCTGCACATTGGAATGGAGGTGAACGCTCATTTTTCAGCCCCACATTTGCATAAATTCTCTTCTTTTTTAAGTTTGCCACTGCCAAAAGTGATAAAGTGTATGCAGCAGCAGCAGGGAGAGGAGGGAGGGAGGGAAGGAGAGAGAGGAAGTGGTATAGGTAGCAGAAAGGAAAAGTAAGTTTGTAATAACAGAGAATGCAGAGGATCTACCTAAACTGTCTGCAAAGGGACAAAAATAAGTGGGCAGGAGAAGTGGCTGGACCAGGAGACGCAAGCGGTGATAAGAAGAGAGATGAAGAACCAGAACAAGTGATGGAGAGAGAACATCAGATCTGATTTTGCCAATATAATGAAGAGAGAGAGGAGAGTCGAAGGGTGAGGCAGAGATAATGTGAGTGGGACAGATAACAAACAGAGAAAGCTGCAGGCAGGCGGCTATAATGGACTTTTGAGTGGAGGGAACGAGAGATAGATTTACAAGGAGAGAGGGATGAGTGCGGGGAAATACAGAGATAGTGTGATGGAGTGCTAAGTGGAAGGGGTAAATTGTGGCCCTGTCTGTGTTGTGTTTTTAACAAAGCCCCTCATAAAAACAGTGTTTAAATTTAATAGGCGGATGGAGTAGGAACACAAACTCAAACACACACACACACGGCTTAAACTGCTCAGTTATATTTTCGCTCGCTGCGGCGGAGGATACATGTTGTAATCCCAGGGAATCAAGAAGCTGTTTTTATTATAGCTAATAGATTCATGTATTTTTGTATGAGAGGATGTGACCATATTGACAATTAATACTAAGTAAACCTCTACATGCAATTGGAACTCAAGAGCTAAACGCATGACGTGTTCCACGGAACAAATGCTGGAACAGATGTGTGGAAAAAAAGTGCCCTCGAATAAGCGAAGTGGCGCGACGGAGGGGAAAATCGTTCGGATAAGTCCGACGGCCGCTCGGTCACGCTGCAGCCAGAAACAGGACAATAGCACAAAAGAATCCGGCTCTGATATTAAAATGAATAACAATACGAATAAACATCTGCATTTTGTCAGTCAGTGTCAGCCCTGTTGCGGCGCTCTACAAGGGCTTTGTTGAGTGAAATGCAGGTGTTTTGCTTCGGCACATTAAATTGCACTTCACAAAGATTGACACGGGAAAACATGCACATGCACCTTTCTGCAAAGATGCGGAATACATCTCGGGAGAAGATATCCGCTAACACGCTCGTTGTCCTTGCTCGCCGATGCCCTCACACACACACACACTCACACACACAAACACACAGCGGCAAATCTCTCAAAAGCTTGCATGAGCTGTCAGTTCCTCAGAAACACTTAAAAGTGGAAAACATATCCATCCCATCCATTCTCATAAACAACCACACACGCGCGCGCGCGCCCGTGCACACACTCACACACACAATGCACACAGACTCTGAGCTCGGCCTTGTCTGGTGCAGTCATGGCTGGCTTTGGTCTAACAGAGATATATGAGAGAACCAAGCTATGTGGAGAACAACATTTATCTACAACCCCTTCCCTTTAGTATGCAAGGACACCTACCAACAGAAATACTGGGCCTCGCTTTCTTTCTCTCTATTCTGTATTTTCGCTGTCAGCTCAGTGCAAATTGTTGTCAGGAAAGCAGCAAATTCTTAACATTTATATATTGTTTTCTGTGTGCATGTATGTTAAAGGAGATTTTTCAATTCGGGACCTCGAAATCATTTCTGTCCAGTATTTGGTAAGAACCTTTTGACTGAGAAACTTATAAAAGCTGCAACTTAATGATGTGGGTCAGCTAGCCAGTGTAAAAATCATGTTCTCTGAAAGTGCCTTTAACAACTGACAGACTCAAGTTGTCATAAATATCTGGCAACACTTTGGGAAGTTGGAAACGTTATGTTTACCTTTTAATTCTTTGAGTTTTCTGTTGTAACATCCCCTTTCAGTTCCCGCATTACCTGCTCCGTTGGTCAGGTGCTAACCAAAGCTGGAACGCACAACGGGACGAACTGCTAGAAAGCATTTGATTTCCAGTCATGAGAGAACATTTAGCTGATTATTTTTCGCTTCATGCTTTCGTGAGTACCGATGCAGGTGAACACGCAACTAGCTAATAACATTACCCTCTCTGTCTGCAAACAGTGTCTTCGCTCGTATTACAGCATGTGCAAGATCTCCTCCCCCCTGTTTAACTGGCAGAAGTCATCCTGAGCGGGATGAACCCTGAAAAGGCCTGCAAGTTTAGGTGAACGGGGTGTTTTCATCCACATGTGTCGCACAACTAGACAAAGCTTTAACATCTCCCTTTCCTCTAAAGGCAGTCTACAAAAGTATGGTGCTTAATTTTGTTGCCACAATTTTAAAAAAAGGCAACTAAACCCTCTTTATGTTCTAAGCTACACTCTCTGTATGCAAACTTGGGTGCCAGCAGTTCTTCTTCTTGTCCCCTCTTGTGTGTGATACTCTCCCTCCCCCTAGCGTCCCCCGTCTGTCTTTTCTCCCAGTCTGTCTTTCTCTGTCGCGGGGCGGGGCCGTCCTCCTCTCACCTGGTGTGAATCACCTCATCAAGACCGATCTTCCCCACAGTATAAAGACGCCGGTTTCACCTCCGCTGGTTGTCAGATCATCCTTTTCACGTCGCTGAAGCTGTTGTGGACTTCCTCCTCGTGAAGACTGTCTTTTCATTGGTCGGTTTTTCTCCATGGTTTTTGCCCCGTGTTTCCTGAGCTTCAAATTTTCCTGCTTCGCTCTCATTTTGGCTTGCTCCACTCCAGTTGGACTTCAGGAGCTTATTCCCCGTCACCTTTTGTTTGTTCCCGCACGCCTCTGAGCGATGAAGATTCTTGTTTTTTGAGCCTGTCTCTGGCATACTGCCTGCCTCTCACAGCTCTCCCCCTGTCAGAGATTGATTTTTGTTCTCTCCCCTTTTTGTTTCGAGAGACAGTAAACATTATTTCCATTTTGACTTTCTGCTTCCTGTTCTGAATTTTTCATTTCATAAACTTAACAGAACGATCTGACCACTTACGGACCCCGCAAATCCGGGACCGGGGGTGCAGACCGTCCAGAGAGCTCTGGCGATGCAAGGAAACCTTTTGGGCTGGCACTGCCAAGCATTGCGGACAATCCACAACTAGCTGGCTCAGCTAACTGATTGGTTGGCTTTCCTCACCACCCCAGTCACTCCAGCAGCTTCAGCCTCCACACGGGAGTCTCACGCAATGGACCCAAAACCGGGTGAGCTTGGTAAGTGTCAAGGTTTTCTTCTCCAGTGCACCATAATGTTCTGCCAGATCACCTTTTCTACGGAGGTTTCTAGGATTTGTTATATGCTGGAACTGTTATGGGGCAGAGCGTTAACCTGGGCAGAGACACTCCATGCTGACAACCCGACTCTCAAAATCCCTTTTGAAGAATTTATCTCCAGATGTGTGGCAGATTACTCCGTGTAGTTTTGGAGCCTGGCAGCCGATGCTGGATGGAATGACGAGGCTCTCCGCAAAGCATGTTTCTAAAGGGTTTGATTGAGTCTTTGAAAGATGCCACACGAGAGGTTGCCCAGGACTTGCATGCTTTGGTTTCCCTAGGCGATAGGTTGGATAACCGGATGCCAGAATGTCGCCGGGAGAAGCCTCTCACCTCCGCTGCAGCCAACCCGCCTTCTCGTTTCACTGTTCCATCGCCTACGTGCATGCTGGAGGTGAGCGTCTCGTCTGACCCACGGCCAATGGAGGAGCCCATGCAGCTCGAGCATATTCCGTGCAGGAACATGAATGCCGCATCCAGGCCTGGGAGTGCTTGTGTTGTGGAGATGCTCAGCACCGTGTAGTAGCCAAAAGAGTGGACTTGCATGTAGATGTGGGGGTACGGTTGAGTCATACTGTTACATCTTCTTCCCTCACCACCAAGTTTCTGTTCCACACCATCTAATGTTTTCGGTCTCTAAATCTCTGTTTGAAAACATTGATAGATTCTGGGCGCAGGACAATTTTATCGACCCGGAATTAGCCAGTCGATGTGGTCTCTACTCTAGTCGCCTCTCTCCTTCCGATCTGTCTAGTCTGCCCACTGAATATCACGACCTCACTTTAGTGTTCAATAAGGACCTGGCTGTCTCCCTGCCTCTTAAAAACCCATACGACTGCTATTTTTTCTTTGTTTCTAAGGATAAGACTATGGCCATGTATAGATTTTCATGGCCTCAACCAGATCACTGTCAAAAACAAGTACTAGCTGCTTCTCATTACCTCTGCATTTGAACCCCTGCAGGGGGCTACCATTTTCAGTAAGCTCGACCTCCACAATGCATACCACTTTGTCTGCATTCAAAAAAGATGAGTGGAAGATGGCACTCAACACCCCCCTGAGCCACTTGGAATATTTTGTGATGCCTTTTGGACTCACCAACGCTCTCTCCAAACTGTGGTGAACAACGCCCTGAGATTTTCTGAACCGTTATGATGTTGTGTATCTGGACGGCATCCAGTTTTTGTTTTTTTTTTTCCAAGGATCCTGCCTAACACACTAAGCATGTCCATCTAGTTTTGCAGAGGCTACTGGAGAACCGGCTGCATTTCAAGGCAGAGAAATGTGAATTCCATCTCACTCTGTCACCTTTTTGGGTTATGTCATTGAGAACGGACAGGTGAGGACCGATCCTGAGAAGGGCAGAATGGCCAGTCAATGAGACCAGAAAATGGCTCCAGTGCTTTCTTTGTTTTGCAAATTTCTATAGAAGGTGCATCCGAGGCTACAGCAAGGTGGCTGCCCTGCTAATCAAACTGACCTGTCTCCCTTCTGTTCGTTTGGTCCCCTGAAGCTGAACAGGCTTTCCTTAGGCTCAAGTCCTTTTTCACCTCAGCCCCTGTTCTGGTCCATCCGGACCCCTCTCCTCAGTTTGTGGTGGAGATGGACACATCTGAGAAAGGAACGGGGGCAATCCTGTCGCAGCACTAGAGTCCAGACCTCAAGCTTCATCCCTGTGCATTTTTCTCCCGAAAGTTGAACGCAACAAGCGCAGTTATGTAGTTGGGAACCGTGACCTCCTTGTCGTCGAGATGACGCTGGAGGATCGGAGTTGTCTTTCCCGGTGTGGACTGACCGCAAGAACCTGGCATACATCCATGCCGCCAAGAGGTTAAATTCTCGTCAGGCGTGATGGTCATTATTTTTCTCACTTTAACTTCTCCCTCACCTACCATCCAGGCTCCCACAACATCAAGCTGGACACCCTGTCTCGTCAGTTCGGTCCAGAAGGAACAAGTCTTGAGACATCTTGCCTGAATCCAGTGTCGTGGCAACTCTCATCTGGGAGATCCAGTTGTTGGTTCACAGAGCCCAGCTGAGTCAGCTATTCGTTCCGGAGGATGTCCATTCCCAGGTGCTTCATTGGGGTCATACTTCCCACTTTGCCTGTCATCTGGGTTCCAAACGGACCCTAGATCTACTGAAGACACATTTCTGGTGGCCTAGGATGGAGGCTGATACTCGTGCGCATGTCTGTTCAATCTGCGCTCAAGGGAAGTCGTAACATTAGTCCCCAGCTGGTCTTCTCCAGCCACTCCCTTCCCAGTCGTCCTTGGTGCCATGTTGCTTTGGATTTTGTTCTGAGGTTGCCTCCATCCAAAGGGAATACTGTAATTCTTACCATTGAGCGTTTCTCCAAGTCTTTGTACTTTGTAGCTCTCCCTAAATAACTTACAGCTTAATAAACTGCTGATCAAATGGTTCTTGTTTTCCATCTCTATGGCATCCCTGTGGACATTGTATCAGACCGAGGTCCCTAATTCACCTTTGTTGTGTGGAAGGAGTTTTGCAAGGCCCTGGGTGCGTCTCCCAGTCTCTGTTCCAGTTTTCACCCTCAGACCAATGGGCAGACAGAGTGAGCAAACCAAGACTTGGGGGGGCAGCCTTAAGGTGCATTACTACCATTATTTCCACGTCTTGGTATGAATTTCTTCCCTGGATCAAGTAGGCCCTCAATTCGCTCACTTGCTCTGCCACTGGCCTAACTCCCTGTGAGGCGTCATTGGGATACTTTCCACCTCTCCAGTTCAAGAGGGTGAGATAGCAGTGCCTTCAGTCCAGTGTCACCTGTGCTGCTGCCACCATATCTGGAGACAAGACAGAGCCACACTGCTCTGCCAGATTGATTTTTGTTCTTCCCCCTTTTTGTTTTGAGAGACATTAAATATTATTTACATTTTGATTTTCTGATTTTTAAGTTGCGTTGGTTATATTAATCTAGTCATAGAAATATCGCTGTTACCACATACAAAAGCATTGTTAGTACAGTTCACCTTTTTAATTCAATCAAGTGTCCTTAATTTTATCTGAGATTTCTAACAAAAATGGCCTGAAAATTGGGTTATGAGTTATGTTAATTAGTCTGATGGATCTCCTACCTCTTTAAACACAGTATATCAGGAGATGCAATGTAAAAGACTAAATAAACATGATTTGTTTTAACTTTTGCAATGCATTTACCTACTGAAGGTTAGCTATCACCACCTAAACACTATTGCCGACACTCAAACCAAGCAACATTTGGGGATGCAGGTTTGGTCGAACCAAAGCACTGAGCCATAACGAGGGGTGGGAAATTTTAAAAGCTTAAACACTTTATTTCGCATTTTTAATTAGCACACTTGTCTTCAATGTATAGAATTATATTATTCAAACTTATGTTTGCAATGATATAACTGTTGGGAGGGCCGATTCTAATTGTAATTTTAATTTCCATTTATGCGTCAGATCCTGCGAGATTTCAGAGGTACTATCTCAGTGTTTTCAGATATTGATAACAACTTGAGGCAGTCAGTGCCCGGCGTGAACTGCATCCATTTTGCAGTATCTAGTCATACTATACTCTCAAAACTAAACAGATTGAAATAATTTTTTCAGACTGCTTAATTTTGTGTAGAAATATTCAACAGCTGCTTCACAATCGGTACTACATTGCTCTTCTTTTTCAGTTTAAAAACAATTAAACTGCATATAGATTTGTGTGCGTGTTGCCATGATGACCATTACCATCTTGTTTGTTTTTTTTCAAGGATAAGGTCGAGCTAGGGGTAGATTTGACTGCAACACAGACATGTAGCCTTGGTAGCAAGTTGTCAATCAAATGTTAGCCTACCTTTGGATAACCTGTTTAGGATATGTGGTTGTGTCTGTTGTCTTATGTCCCCCACCTTGTGTGGGATCACACCATGAAAGGCAGATGTAAATATTGTTAGCAATATAGCCCTTCTTTGTTCACTTGCCTCTCACTGATGGCTGAATATAAGTGTTGCAAGTATTGCCTCAGCAATGCATAACTTTGGGGCAAAGCTTCTGAAGGTACACTCAAGGGTGAGCTGTTTTTGTTTGATTATTGAGTTCAAATATCAACATGTAGAACTCTGGTATCTTGTAGAACACCAGTGGCAATACCTTTATCGTCACATTTTGGGATTCAATTAGATTCTAAGGGTTGGGTTTAGGCATTTAGATGTCATAGTCAACGTTGCTGAAAGGAATTGGGGAATGTCAAGTCAATAAACACCTTCACAAGGATAGCTGTACAAACAAGTGCTAGGGATGGCAGATTCCCTACAAAGCATTGGATGACTGTATTTATCATCTACACTTCATTAGTGAAGTGATTTTGTAAGTTGAAGTGAAACAGACTGAAAGATCCCAATTATCTGATCCAATGATTTACCCAGCTTGGTGGGTAGAAAACAGTGATGTCCTGTTTTTGGACTGCTGTACATCTTGGCTATTGTACCTTTTCTGAATGGATTACAGTCCAGGCTGTCGGGACTCATGTTTTCAGGTATGCCACGACATCCCTTATTGGTAGCATCGACTTCTGCTCTTATCAGAGACCAGAGGGATGGGTAGTTCCTGACTTATACTTTATATTTATGAAAAGGTAGTGTCAGCCAAGGTGAGGCTTTGCTGGTTGTGCTGTGGGCAAACAGGAAATTCCAAAAGTTTCTCAAAAAAAAAAAAAAAAAAATATTGGGTGTCTGTCTGGGAGCAGATGAGTTTTAGAGAAAGAACTCAGAGGGTGATATAGAGTGAGTGTGTGTCTGACTGTCTAAATGAAAACGGTTGCAGTCCAAGCTTTGGCAGGGTCTTGATCATCAATAATTTGGTTCCCTTAAGCCATTTGACACAGACTGATAGTCCTGCCTCCAACAAGGAGCGGATGTGGAGTTTTTTCTGGTTAGGGTGGAACTGGTTGAGATCCACGGTACTGTACCTGCTAGTATAGGAGGAAGGAACATTGCATCCTGTGTCATGCACTGATGACGTGTAAATGATATGTTGTAGGTGTATCCAAGACGCATTGTATTTTGTCTTATAGTGGAAGGTGGTGTTTGTTATGGTCAGATTGTGCTCATTGCAGAAAGTGAGTAATCTCATGCCATTTGGGTTGACTTGGCCAGCACCATGTCTACCAAACATTCCACTCCATATCCTGATGTCCTGTCACAGTTGAGTGATGAAATCCCCACATAACAGGATCCTCTCACTCTTGTGGTTCCAGTGAATAGGGTAAAAGCATTCCTTATCCTTCCTCAGATGACAGGATTGATATATCAGCTCTAAGAAGTGTGCCAAAGTGACTGTTTACCAAGCGGATATGAAGATTCAAGTCTTTCATTAATGCCAGCAGGTGTGGCCTTACCCACAGGGCAGTGACACATATTTGCGGCAGTGGTTGATGGCGTACCCACACGGCGGTGGGCCTGCATGCCATCGTACCTGAGGCCCACTGCTATTCCGAGATCACTTGCAGTATAGCCTTAAACTGCAAAGTATCCAGTTGCCATGCGTGGCCACGAAGATACACGACAGGAGTCTTGGTGGTGGAGAGGCTGTGTACTGGCAAGGGAGAAATACACATTTGTCTCCTCTTTTTTACCCTGCGAGGGGGACTTGCCAGCGGAAGTAGCTGTAAACACAGAGTTTCAAGCAGAAAGCAGCATGCACTAACTACAAGCACTTCAGCACTATTGCGCTAGACGCTTCACACACACGCGCGCGCACACACACACTAACACACACACACACACAGCAGTGGGTGAGTAACCCAGACATTTGGCATCTCTCACATCAGGGTGCAATCGCTTTCTTTCCTTTCATTGTCCTCATCAAACAGAGAAGAGAGGAAAGAGTGAGAATCGAGGGGAGACAGGTCAGTGGAAGAGAGAGATGGACAGTGCATAAAGATGATCCAAAAAAAGCTAAATAACAACAACACGGGACAAAGAGAGTGGGAATTGGTGGACAGGCCACGGAGAAAATACAAAGAAGTATTGACGTAGGTAAAGAAACATCACATGAAAGCTACATACAAGAGAAATTTAAATGGACAGTGACAAACAGATGATTTGTTCCTTGGGTGTCGAACCAATTGCACGGCGTCTGACTCACTTTTTAAGAGCAATGAGATTGAACCCGCCCACTTTATGTCTCTAAATCAGCGCATCTGTCCATTCACTTTGTGGTACTTTCAGAGTGCCATCAGTCAAATCCGTTCCACTTGGCTTGCTCATTCAGTCTTCATACCACGTTTGCGCTACTCCGGCCTGCTGCACTCCCGCCTTCCTCACAGACACAGAGCCCACTCTCCCACTGAGACAGCATGCATATATGCTGCTCAGGTGGGTGGGTCTGGCTGTGTGGTCACACACTGCCACTGTACAAGCTTGGCATTGAAGCAAATGTCCATAATTTGTTCGCCTGTTGCTTTTAAAGGCATAGTAAAGCGAGGGCGCTACTGCATGGTTACCCTGGCTGACTCGCTAACAGTGAAGCCCATTACAGAATAATGGAAGATAACAGATGGAAGACAAAGATCTTCTCCTACGGTAAATTACCTGCGAACCCAGTGTGCATGCGTGTGTGTATGTGTTGTATGTATGTGTTGCATGTGTGTGTGTGTGCAGTGTGTGTGTGTGTGTTAGCAGTACAGTAGTTGTTAGATTAGATTAGATTGGATTCAATTTTATTGTAATTACAGATGTACAAGTACAAGG
>CAAKHG010018461.1:4950-24950 GCA_901007715.1 Dactylopterus volitans
CTGCAGCGGCGAGTGAGAGCTGCCACTTGCAGCGGGCGGCGGAGGTGGCGACAGATTGGCCGCAGCCGCTGATGTGTGGCGACAGGCTGGCATGACTGGCAGCTACGGTGGCAGCAGGACGGCCGCTTCCTGTTACCAACACGGGGGGCGGCGGCTCCACCGCGGCCGCCGCCAACCTGCAGCAGGGTCACGTTAGCGTGTCGACGACGTCACGGAATATGAAGCGACGCGGGATGTCGACTTTTACCTGAAGGTGGCACCAGAGAGCAGGTGACCGAATACGTAGGTGATGGATGAGAGGAAGCAGAAGAAGAAGAAGAAGGAGAAGAAGAAGGAGAAGAAGAAGGAGAAGAAGAAGGAGAGATATTTGCTCGGGGTGATTTTAACTTAGACTGTTGCTCCAACTCGTGCCCGTTAAGAAACAATTGAACAGCACCGCACTTCTTTGCAACATAACTCAAATGGTGAATGACAACCCGAGTATCGTTGTGTGTTGTGGCGAGCAAACATCTGCCACGTGACCACGTGAACACTGCCCAGAAATACTGTATAAGAGGTCACATAGAAGGTTTTGTGAAAATGGCTATTAGAGATATGGGGATTATTGATTGGAGCCAGGTGCTCCAACTATTGAATGAACCATTCCTCTCTGTGGCAGATCGTCATGCGCCTTTAAGAACGTTTTCAGTGGGAGCTACTAAATCGCCATGGACTGATGGTGAACTTGTGCGTAAAAGAGACCAGCTGAGAAAAGCTGCTATCGATGTTAAAGGAACTGGAAAATGCCGTAAATGGAGGTTTGTGTCATGAGAAACAAAGTTGAGTAGAAGAAAAAAAGTCTATCATCAAAACAAAATTCAGGAAAGAAAGAATGATGGTAACAGACTTTGGAAAACCCCTAATGAGTTAAAATAAACTTTTTTAACAAATGCAAAGGCCATTGCAAGTAGTTTTAATGATCATTTTTTAGATAAAGTTGACAGATTAAGGGAAGACGCCGGCTCCCCCAGTGGGATTAGTGTCAACTCAAATAACAGCGAATTCAATCATGAAAAACAAACAATGTGTGTTTGAGTTTCCACCAATAGAAACTGGGATGATGAGGAAGCGACGCGACGGGCTGAAGGACGCTGAAGCTGCTGGTCTGCACAGTCTCGGCGGACGCCTGCTTGAAGTTGCTTCTCATATGGTTTAATGCCAATATGTCATATATTTAACTTGAGTGTGAAGTGTGGCTCCCTCCCCCGGCCGTGGATGTGGAACGTGAACGTTGACAGAAACAAACGGGAGTTTATCAGCTGTCAACAGCAGACAGAACATGAGTATGTGAGTGTTCTGCCAGTGTTGAGGAAGTTCATTGACTGGATGGTAGATATTAAATTCTGATTTGTGCCGCGCCTGTAAGGCGGACCGTTCATCCTGCCCAGCACTGACGGGATTGGCTGACGCATGCGTCATCTTATATATTACTATATTGGAACTGTATTTCTTGATTTTAGCGCCGCGTTTCATGTGGCAGACCACAGCTTATTACTGTCAACGTTAATTGTTTATGGGTTAGTCCAGCAGCCATTAAGTGGATGAGCAGACAGCTGGCTGACAGGCGGCAGCGTGCAGTGTTCTGCCCTTAGAGCTTCCAGTGTGGGGTCCCTCAGGGGCGCTGCCTTGGACCATTACTTTTTTCAGTATTTACAAATGAAGTGCAGCGCTACTTTATTTGCTGATGACACAACTGAACATTTTGCATCAGAAAACATTAACGAAAATATTATCCAGTCTGAACTGCATCTACTGCTTGATTGGCTTGATGAGAAAAGATGAATTCTGAATGCAACTAAACCCAAAAGTAAGCTGCTTATGAACAAACATGCTGGTGACGACCGGTTGTGCCCATCATCACGCACAGGTTCTGCTCCTGAACAGGTTCACCAAGCTAGACTGCTTGGTGTCCCTCTCAATGGGAATTTATTTATTTATTAGTGTATCATGAGACGAGCATACTGGAAATGCAGTGTTGGGTGTTGGGATCTCCTGCATCACAGATGTTCCCCGTTTCTTCCGCCTGCCTCTGGAGTACTCGTGATGCAGGCGGGAGTTTTACTGCTCTGCTGCCTGGTCACATGCAGCCGATGACGCTGCCAGAGCGGCGCTGCCCCGTCCCACGGCGGCGAGGCGGAGCGCAGAGAGGCTTCCTGCCAGGCTCTCAAGCTCTCGGGGCTCAGAGCAGCAGAGGCTGGCAGGTCATTCAGCGGGTTTCTTTAGAAATATTTGTTACATAAACAACCAAATTGTCGATGCTCTCCAATAATCTGTGTGAGAGATCGACATAGTTGTAATAGCGGAGGTGCTATTGCCAAGCAGAGACCCAGGACACACGCTCTCCATCACCATGTGGAAGATCTTACCTGATATCATCACCCACGCACCCGGCAGAAGCTATTTTAATAACAATCCGATGGAGAATTAGATGAGCAACGACTCTTATTTGGGAATCAGATATGAATGAATGATTTTTGTGTTTTTAATAGAACTTTGATCTGTTAACTGCTGCTGCTGTTAACTGCTGATCTGTTAATCCGTATCATGTCCAATGTCCTGTTTTGTTTTGTCATGGAAATGTTTTTAATTTGACATGTAATGTTTTAGTTGAAGTGAGCCGACCCCAAGAAGAGGGAACGGGATCCCAGTAAAGAACAAAGAATAAAGAATAAGGAATAAAGAACAAAGAAGCTGTGAGCGCTGCAGTCTGAGCAGCGCGAGTACATCAGGGGATGAAATAGATTAGAATAAATACAAATAAAGTTAGATAAACAAACATATAATTAAATTGATAAATTACAATAAATAAACATGTTAGAAGAAATTCAAAATAAATAAATAAGGAATGAATAAATAAGTAAATAAACACACAAAAGGAATTACAATAAATACATATAAGATAAATAGTTGAAACAAATTAGAATAAACAGAAATAAACTAATTGATTCAATAACTTATAGTAAATATAAATAAGATAAATGGGTAAAATAGAATAAATAAATAAATGGAACGATAAATGAATAATATTTAATAAATAAATTGGAATGAATAAAATAAGCAAATAAATGTTATTTATTGAAACGATCTGCCTCTAAAATTGTGAGAGAAACAATCACATATTAATAATCATCACGGGAAAGATCTCGAAAACCACCAGGAGATGATCTGCAGATGTCCAGGAGAGCACGACGACTTTACACGACTACTTTACACGACTAGTTTACATGGCGACTTTACACGACTACTTTACACGACTAGTTTACATGGTGACTTTACATGACTACTTTACAAGACTAGTTTACACGACTAGTTTACATGGCAACTTTACACGACTACTTTACATGACTACTTTACGTGGTGACTTTACATGACTACTTTACAAGACTCGTTTACGCGACTAGTTTACATGGCGACTTTACATGACGACTTTACTGGACTAGTTTACATGACTAGTTTACATGACTAGTTTACACGGAACTTTACACGACTAGTTTACATGACTACTTCACATGATGACTTTACATGACTAGTTTACAGGACAACTTTACAGGACAACTTTACATGACTACTTTACATGACTACAATAAGTTACTACTTTACCTGGCAACTTTACATGACTACAATACGTTACTACTTTACACGGCAACTTTACATGGCCTAAGCTGCCACAGCAAGACTGACCAATTGATTGATTGATTGATTGATTGATTGATTGATTGATTGATTGATTGATTGATTGTCTGCCCGCCTCTACAGACAGGCAGGCAGGCAGGCAGACAGACGGGCAGGCAGACAGACAGTAGAGTGACCCCTCTCCTCTTGAGTACTTTCATGTACCAATAAGTGGTCTGATAATAGCGATAACAGTCAATATTCCATCATGCTGGCTGCCGACAGAACTCCCAGCATGCAACACTTGAACCTGTCCTCTCTCTGATTGGTGCAGGTGAGTCAGTACACCTTCGCCATGTGCAGCTACAGAGAGAAGAAGGCGGAGCCCGTGGAGCTGCTCCAGCTCGACGGCTACACGGTGGACTACACCGACCCGCAGCCAGGTACCTGAACGCAGCGCGGGAAAGATTTTCCTCCCGACGAATCGCGTCACGGCTCTGACGTCACATCCTGTCTGTCCCTCAGGTCTCGACGGCGGTCGCACGTTCTTCAACGCCGTGAAAGAGGGCGACACCGTGATTTTTGCCAGCGATGACGAGCAGGACCGGATCCTGTGGGTCCAGGCCATGTACCGGGCCACCGGACAGTCCCACAAGCCAGTTCCGCCCACTCAGGTCCAGAAGCTGAACTCGAGGGGCGGAGCGGCGCCACAGCTGGACGCTCCCATATCGCAGTTCTGTAAGTTCTCCTTGCTCACTCTTGTTCTTCCGCTGCCCTGATGACCAGTGTGCTGGATTCAGTGCCACCTGGGGGTGAATTTGTAGATTGCAGCCCCTCGTGGAGAAACTGCAGTCGCCTGCAGGACACAACACGCTCTAATATCTGTTTGGCTTCAATAAATAGGGGTAAAACATTTACTGGAAAGATGGTGAAAAAAAAGTACTAATTTACTTCATAGCAGAAAAAAACAGAAAAAACATGTAAATTTGACAACCATTTCTAATGATTATGTAATAGCTAGTTTTGAGGGTGAGTGGATCAGTCTACTAGAAAATTGAATTGAGTTAGGATGACTCATGCATTTAAATATGATTATTAATGTAGCTCTGGCAGCTTTTCAGCCTCTTGTCGCGTCTCCGCCTCCTCGATTATGTGGACGTCCATTTTGCGGCGATTCACACTGATTAGCACTAGCTAATTAGTGTAGCTGCAACTTAGCTTTTATCACTGGTCATGTAATTCATTTTCATTAAGATTAAAAAAAGGTGTCTTGGTTTCTATACTAATCGTAATTATTGACGATTCAAGCCCTAATTTAATGTTTGTTAAAGCCGTCTGAGTCCATACCTAACGTTGGCAAAATAGGGCCCGAGGGCCTGAAGCGGCCGCCGATGAGCTCTGCCCGGCCTGAAAGAAGACGGGGAGACCTGCAAAAAAACCAAGAAACCTCAGTGATGTTTCGCGAAGGTTGAAGACGACAACGAATCTGTACATGTACACATGGACCTATAACGACCGGCTCGTCCTCGTGCTCCCACACGGCTCCCACACGGCTCCTGCTTCCATGAAACTGTCCAGTGCCTGGCCCCTCCCTCGCCTCATCGAGTGGAGCCCGAGTCTCCCGCAGAAAGTGAAGTAGCAGCTTTTGACTCCAACCTCTGGAGCCCCGCTGAGCGCCACAGCTGCTAATTACCACGTTTAGAGTGCGAGGCCATGAATTAAACAGTGATGCTGCTGCCGCACAATTAAATCAGCCAATGTTACCAAATAACTGCCTGCCGCTTCACACCACAGCCGCGGCGCCGCGCCTCGCATTAGGCCACGCCCTCGCCCTCGCCCACGCCACCCCACCCCAACCCACCTGACCCGACCCGACCCGCATCATGCATCAGAATTAGAATCTGACGTGTGAGAGAAGTTCTGAGGTGTGAGAGCATTTTTGAGATACCATGATGTACGTAGACGGATGCTAATGCTAATGCTAACTTCTGATATTCAGACGTCTTTGAATCTTTTTTTTAAGGTGCAGTGCATCGTATCATTCTTCATATCTGTGTTTTCAGTAGAGTCCAAGCACCTCGATCTAAGGATCAACCATTCATGGACTAATTATTAATCAGTAATTAACTGACCGTCATTCTCAGCCAGGTCTTGCAGATATTCTAGAGGGGCAGTAAAGAAGCTTTAGCGCGTCATGATGTCGTACATGCTGACTGGACAACGGAGTAATGACATGTTCACAATCGGCCCCTATCGGTCCGTCCGGCGGCTGGAAAGCTGAGTTTTCTGCATGTCCCTGAACACAACACGAATGATACCGACAGACATGAATTAACCCAAAATCTAAACATGGTCGGCAAAGATAATGAAGGTAGTTTTTATTGTTATGTTGGAAGGTGCTGACCGCGCTGACCTGCTCATGTGCTGCGTTCATGCAGCTCCTCATGAAAGCTGCTTATTATACATAAACCTGCACGTTTCCCAGAGGGCAAAATCAGCCACCCGCCGATGAAGCTTCTCCTGGTTCCTGAAGAACCTGAAGAACCCGGGGGAGCTGGAGGCTGCAGACACCTGATGGAATCATATGAAGAAGAAGAAGAAGAAGACGACCAGCAGCGGACGTGATGAAGATCATGAAGAACTCTGAACCCGAAGCCGCAGTCTCGCCCTCATGATGTCAGCCAATCAGGAAAGGACCCTCTCAGGCGCGGTGACAGACGGATGCGGATCGGGCGCCACCGCCGCGGCCGGGACCAGCAGCGAGGCCGCCGCCCCCTGGTTCCCCTCCTCTGGATCTATAAATGAGTAGCAGCCATCAATCCCTGTCAGAGCCGGCCTTCCTCAGCCCAGACGGACGGCGGGGTGACTGATGTCACTGCAAGTTACTGTCCAGCCTCCCGCCTCCTCTCAGTCACGCCAAGCCGACCTGACAGGCCACCAGCTCCTCACCAAAGGGGCACCGCAATGTCACCTTTTTAGATTTTTATTTTGGGGGGGGGCGCAATCAGCTCCCAGCATCCCGCTCTTTGTTTGCCGCGCTGATTGACAGCTGGGGTGCCTCCGCCCGGCGGTCACGCCGGCGCCGGCTGACAGACCTCTTGATGGTTGTGCAGCTCAGTGAAAGAGGCGCCCCACATTCGTCCGGGTGACGTCACCGGGCCCCTGCGTGACACCGGCGGGCGGCCGGACCTCTCCGGGACCGCCGTTGTTATACCACGCACAGCTGCCTGAGCCTGAAGACCCGACCCGACCCGAAGGCACTCCACCTACTGTACGTGTTTAACGCCGAGAGGTTTATCGTGAATGCGCGGTTTACCAGTCCCAACCAGTACCAGGCCCAACCAGAACCAGGCCCGACCAGAACCAAGCCCAACCAGAACCAGACCAAATCAGAACCAGGCCAAAACAGTACCAGTGACAGGCCACACCAGAACCAGGCCCAACCAGAACCAGGCCAAACCAGTAGCAGGCAAAACCAGAACCAGGCTAAACCAATACCAGGCCAAACCAGTACCAGTACCAGTACCAGGCCAAACCAGAAAAAGGCCCAACTAGTACCAGACCCAACCAGAACCAGGCCCAACCAGTAGTAGTACCAGGCCAAACCAGTACCACTACCAGGCCCGACCAGAAAAAGGCCCAACCAGTACCAGACCCAACCAGAACCGGGCCCAACCAGTACTAGTACCAGGTCAAACCAGAACCAGGAAAAACCAGTAGCAGGCCACACCAGAACCAGTAATAGGCCAAACCAGTACCAGGCCACACCAGTAGCAGGCAAAACCAGAACCAGGCCCAACCAGTACCAGGCCAAACCAATACCAGTACTAGTCCAAACCAGAACCAGGCCCAACCAGTAGCAGGCAAAACCAGCAACAGTAGCATGCCAATCCAGAACCAGGTCAAACCAGAATCAGGGCCAAACCACTACAAGTACCAGGCCCAACCAGTACTAGTAGCAGGCCAAATCAGTACCAGTACCAGGCTTAACCAGAACCAGGCCAAACCAGTAGCAAGCCAAACCAGTAGCAAGCCAAACCAGTACCAGTAGCAGGCCAAACCAGAACCAGGCCAAAACAGAACCAGGCGAAAGCAGTTCCAGGCCAAACAAGTTCCAGGCCAAACCAATACCAGTACCAGTACCAGGCCAAACCAGTACGATGCAAAATCCGTGTAATTACACGTCTGGAGACGAGAGACTTGAAGCTGGAGACGTCAAACGTGTCCATCAAACACTCGGACCCGAAGCCTCCACATAAGCTCCTGACGGCTGCTGGGAGGCAGGTTTTCCTCCATGATGGACAAGTGACGGTCCAATGGGAGTAATTATTGTATATGATCACATGTGATAATGATCGTTATGGCAATAATCACTAATAGTAATGATGACATGATGATTGGCCTCCAGAATCTAATGATGAGTTTGAGTTCCCACAGATTTGCTTTAATGTTGGAGACTGATGTTTCCTCACCTCCTTCCTTCTTTCCATCCTTGTTTCCATCCTTTGTTCCTTCGTTCCTTCCTTCCATCCGTCCATCCTTCCTTTCTCCGTTCCTTCATTCCTCACCTCCTTCCTTCTTTCCATCCTTCTTTCCTTCCCTCTTTCCTTCCTTCTTTCCTTCCTTCCTCACCTCCTGCCCTCCTCCCGATGCCCAGATGCCGACCGAGCGCAGAAACACGGCATGGATGAGTTTATTTCGGCCAACCCCTGCAACTTTGACCACGCCTCCCTCTTCGAGCTGGTGCAGCGCCTCACGCTGGACCACAGGCTGAACGACTCCTACTCCTGCCTGGTGAGGAGAAGCCTCGCAAACATCTCACTGGTCTCAACAGAAGTTCTGCTGGAGATGTGTTTGAAAAAGTAGCGTCCTTTTACATCCTCAAACTGAAGTTACCTCGAACTAAAGTTACCTCAAACTGAAAGTACCTCGAAGTGAAGTTACCTCAAACTGAAGTTACCTCGAAGTAAAGTTACCTTGAAGTAAAGTTACCTCGAAGTAAAGTTACCTTGAACTAAAGTTACCTCGAAGTGAAATTACCATGAAGTAGAGTTACCTCGAAGTGAAGTTATCTCGAACTAAAGTTACCTAGAACTAAAGTTACCTCAAACTGAAAGTACCTCGAAGTGAAGTTACCTCAAACTGAAGTTACCTCGAAGTAAAGTTACCTCGAAGTAAAGTTACCTCAAAGTAAAGTTACCTCAAAGTGAAGTTACCTCAAAGTAAAGTTACCTCGAAGTTACCTAACTGGTGAGCTCAGAACCTGATTATGACGAAAGGTCCCCCTGAATGATCTGGACCCAAAACAGTCCCTGATCCACTCCGGCATCCATGTGAAACCAGAACCAGGTGAAACCAGCAAACAGAGCTGTGATTCTTCTGGTCGTCTCGTCAATAATCAACTAATGAATTCATTTATGTATTTCGTTTTTCATCACTTATTTACAGGTTATTAAATAATTTGACACTTCACATGGCGCCGAATCTCTGGAGTTCTCGTCTCATGACTCCGTGCGGCAGGTCCAGACGGGCCCTTCAACGTGCAATCATAGATCACGTGATAAAGAACATGTGACAGAGGTTGTGATGACTGTGGGGAATAGAGGGTCAGAGGTCAAAGGTCAAAGGTCACCTTGCCCAGACCCTGATCACAACAAAGTGCTCCCCTGAATGATTTGGGTCTGAAGCGGTCCCTGATCTCACCTGCAGGGCTGGTTCAGCCCGGGTCAGGTGTTCGTCCTGGACGAGTACTGCGCCCGCTACGGCGTCCGCGGCTGCCATCGCCACCTGTGTTACCTGGGCGACCTGCTGGAGAGGGCGGAGAACGGCGCCATGATCGACCCCACGCTGCTGCACTACAGCTACGCCTTCTGTGCCTCCCACGTCCACGGAAACAGGTAGGAGCCCCGCCCACAGGCGGAGCCCGGCCAATCAGGCCTGCGACAGCGCCCCATGTGACCTGCTCTTGAGTTGGATGATTGGCTGTTTGCATGCTTCTTCTCTGCATGACCTCTTTTCCTCCTCTTTTTTTTTTTCCTCATTTCACCTCTTAAACTTGTTCACCTTCTCAAAACGCCCCTCCCCTCGCTGCCCCCCAAACTCCGCCCGTTCTCGCGACCATGTTTAGTCAGCGCGTGTCAGAGTTGTTAAACTGGCCGGTCTCGGAGGCGGAGCTAGAGCGAGCGCTGTTCCGCTCCGCCCCCGAGCTCCCCGCCCACGCCGCCAAGAGAGAACTCAAAATCATCGAGTTCATGAAGAAAAAGGACTTCAGGCCCCAGATTTTCTCATCAGCCAGAAGGTGAGTCCAGTCTCGTCCTCACGGACGGAAACGTCTCAAACGTCTTACTGTTCATGGAGGAGAGGAGCTGCAGTGCCGTCTCCAAGCTCCATAAATGGACCTCCAAAGATGGAGCTCCTTAGATGGACCTCCATCGATGGACCTCCATAAATGGACCTCCATAAATGGTCCTCCATAAATGGACCTCCATAGATGGACCTCCATAGATGGACCTCTAAGGTTGGACCTCCATAGATGGACCATCCATCCATCCATCATCCATCCATCCGTCGTGCTGTCTCTGTCTCGCTCTGGCTCGGTTCGGTCGTATTGCCTGGAGGTCGAGGTCTGACAGGTTGACACGTTGTCTAGTGTGATGGCCCCCATGTACTCACCTCACCCAGGCCAACCCCCCACCAAACAACACACGCACACACACGCACACACACACGCACACACACACACACACACACACACGCACACACACGCAGTGAGCGCTCTAATCGCCTGCTGCCCCGAGACGTTGGCGCAGCGAGTCAAACTGGCGCTCTTGGTCGCCTGCTAAAGTGTCAGGATTTGACTTCTGTCCAGATTGGTGTCGCCTCCGCTCACATCGACTGTCTTCAAAATAGATAAATAAATGAACAGAGAATTCTTTATTTATAACGGCGACGTATGTCTGAACGTGAGCGCCCGCCGCTTCGCCCGATTCAAACGCGACCGAAATGTAAATCTAAATACCACAAACGCTGAATGAGGTCTGGCTGCAGGACGAGCATAAATATGTTTACAGTTTTAATTGTGTCATTAGGAAAGTAACAGCAGGAATGACGCGAGGTCACTTTGGGTTGATTTTTTTGGGGTATTGATATAATCTGAAACAATCCATGAATAAAATATGTGAAGAATCGGTGATGATTTATGATATTCATCTGTTTTGCTGTAGGCAGCAGCTGGCTGAAAACACAAAACCTTTTTTTTACATCATAACAGCTAAGTGAGCTTCTGCACCTGACAGACGAGCTGCGAACGCGACTGCGAACACAACGCGACTGCGAACACAACGCGACTGCGAACGCGACGCGACTGCGAATACAACGCGACTGCGAACGCGACTGCGAACGCGACTGCGAACGCGACGCGATGCGACTGCGAACGCGACTGCGAATACAACGCAAATGCGAACGCGACTGCGAACGCGACTGCGAACGCGACTGCGAACGCGACTGCGAACGCGACTGCGAATACAACGCGACTGCGAACGCGACCCGACTGCGAACGCGATGCCGTCCGCCTGCCGCTGACGCCTCATTGGCTTGATGATGTCACAGGAGCTGTGAGGTCATCGGGTCAAACAAACGCGGTCGCAGAAAACCAAGACTGGAAAACAGGAGAGAGCGGCAGTGGATAATCGGATAATCGGATAAACATCAGAATCAGAATATGAGTATTGTTATTAACAACAATGATCATACTAATTGTGTGGTTCAATAATTCAAATTACAATGATTGTATTATTGTTACTGTAACAATAATAATCAAAATAATTCTGTTGCACATATATGAGCTTTTAATGTGTTTGGGAAACGACATCTCAGCTTTAACACAGCAAAATTACAAACTCTTCCACAGTAATTGAACACAAATACATTTAATGCTGCAGATCCAAAATATTCATCGTCTCCCATCGCGTAAAAATGCGAAAAGTGCTCGTGTCCCTCCGTCCTCCTGCTCCGTCCCCGTGAGCATCGTTAGCATCGGCGCTGACACGTCTGACCTTATGATCACTTTGAACAGGAAAAGCATCTTGTCCGTATTATGCGGGAGAAAAACAACGATTTAATATGCAGCTAAATATAAATCTTGTCATGTGAAGCAGAAGCCGGTTGCGGCTGCGTGAAGCCGGACGACGTTTATCAGCAGGGCCTGCAGGGGGCAGCGGCACGCACTCATGATCGCTGATGCACCGCGAACCGGCGCTCCCCCGATACCCGACGCAGTGTGTCTGAAAGGAGAAACACCCCCGCCACACACACACACACACACACACACACACACACACACACACACACACACACACACACACAGACAGACAGTTTCTTGCTGTCCACTGAAATGACATGTCAAAGGGGGGCAGAGGGAGACGGAGTGTCATGTCTCCTGCTTCTCATCGCGCTGTCACCGCCACCAGTGCAGCGCCGCTTCTGTCACATGCACTCTGCTCACACTCCACCCGGGCCAAGCATGTCACACGGGATGAACACACACACGCATGCACGCACACACACGCGCACACACACACACACACACACACACACACACACCTGCTTGTGTTTGAATCGTAACGACAATGTTAAGTCACACAGTTACAACGACAATTAAATTTTGCATTCATGGTTCCTGCCGTTCACATAAGAGTGTTTTAATTGTCTGATACAACATGGGAGAGAATCTGTGTGTGTGTGTGTGTGTGTGTGTGTGTGTGTGTGTGTGTGTGTGTGTGTGTGCGCGCCGTAGCATCATTAGCCAGCGATGCGTCAGCGGCTCCAGGTGTAAGCTAACGTCGCTGCTAGCTAGCTTCAGGTGGCTCTGGCCGCCTCGGGGCTGCTGGGTTCACTCATTTCATAATTTCCCGGGCGCACGTTGGCCGGCAGCGGCCGCGCAGAGGCAGACGGCGCTGCTCACTCCAGCACCGTCGATGGGCAGCAAGGATCCTGACACGCGGTCAGTTTATCCAAAGAGACATTTTCAGAGATCCAGCAGGAAACTCGCTAGGAAACATCGAGCGTGGCGCTTTTACACTGAAGACACGACGTACGACGTAGCTGGTGCAGAGTTCACCTCCAGTTTGAGCTCCTCTTCTATGTTGCAGTATTCGCCACCTCCTGGAACTGAGGTTGACCTGAGCATGCTCAGTCTGCACAGACTGCTAAGCTGACATGGCCGCACATGCACGCTTTGATCCTGGTGGATATTTAGCATGAATTCAGCTTGAAGCTCAGGTGAGGACTCGAGTCAACATGTAGAAGGACAGCCAACTGAAGAGACGCCACAACTGGACCAGGGACATCAGCGGAGGACGACATCTCTCCATCACTCTCTTCCTCTGTGGTGCTGAAAGCGGCAGCAGCTCCGCAGCGACTGCTTTTCAGTCAGGTTCTTATTCTTATTAGTCGCTGTCTTATTAATAAGAAGCGACGATGAGGTCACGATTACGCGCTTCACAGGTGACTCCGCTGATGCTTCTGTTCTGTAAGATGAGTCACGTGTCCCATTTACGCTGGTTTGCCCTGACCGCCGGAAAACTGTGGGAACCAGGTTTTTCAGCACCTGTAAGATGATATTTTATTTGGCCGCCGCGTGCACATCATAGAACATCATTTAAGCTGACATGTTCCACCAAACGTCTGCTTGCTTGTTCTTTGATGATCCCGTCAAGTTGATGTTGATTCGATAAGAACAGTCCTCAGAAGACGACGTCCGTCCAAACAGCGTCAGGTTCTCCTGACTTCTCTCACCGTTGAATTATTTGGTGAACCCTGCTGGTTCTCTTTTTCAGTAACACCTGCAGACATCAGGGCTTAGTCCTGGGTTCTTCATTTTGAGAGGATCCAGATGAGGATGGCATGCCGAGGTTGTCTCCTCGCATGTCTTCTTTAGGACGTTTTCCAGTCAGGAAAACAAGACGCCCGGGACACAGCGGAAGGGAATATACGGCGTATGATGGGGTTCCTGACTGGTTCCAGTCAGCCAGTAGAAGCTTGGAGACGTGAGAATGATGTGAGGTGGTTACCCCACTAACCTGCTGCCCCTTTGATCTGGACCCATCGTCTTTCTGAAACCCCAAATCAGGACCAAGATTCGACCACGTTTGTGGTCATGTGGTCTGCTGGTTTCCCAGAGGAGGAGAGTGCTTGGTTAATTGTCTAGCGTGGACTTCTCCACGTGCATTTGAAACGCTGACGCATCAAGCGATGCCTTTCTCTGTATGTCAATAAAAAGTCTCAAGTGCGGCGCTTGAACGTCTCCTCTTCTGTTTCAGGCCCGATGGAATCGGCACTGTGACCGTGGAGGAGAAGGAACGCTTCGAGGAGATCAAGGAGAGGCTGCGGGTGCTGCTGGAAAACCAGATTACGCACTTCAGGTAAGAACTACGTCAAACAGCCGTCAGCCATTTCAAAAGCTAACCACTAACTGCTACTGACGGAACTCCACGCTTTTTTCCCAAAGGTACTGTTTTCCCTTCGGACGACCGGAAGGAGCACTGAAAGCAACGCTGTCCTTGCTTGAAAGGGTAAATCAAGCAAACCTCAACATTCAGCTTTTCCAAATACGATGAGAAATGAGTGCAGAACAGCGGAGGGCAGCTTCTGTTTCATCTAACCTTCTCTGGGGTGACGACCAAATTAAACCAGCGCGTGAAGTGTGTGAGGCCAAAGTCAATGACACACTTAAGAAAATATCGGTAGGAGCACGGCTCCAGCAAGCCTTCACGCATGAAAATCAGCCGCCCACAGATGCTGCGATGTCACTGGACAGAAAGGTGAAGTCGTTTCTGATTGGACAGTTCCTGTCATATGAGCTGTAAGGTGCTAGGGTTCGGGTTAGACTTCGGGGCTTGTGAGGGAGGCTTGTAAGATGGTCTCCTGAACTCATCTGGAGATTGAGGCCTTGAAGGTCCTCCCCCTAAACTATGCTGATGGACCTGCTCTCTGTGGTCAGCTTACGTTCCTTTACTGTTTAGCCTGGTTGACCTGCTGTCTAGTTAGTTAGCCAGGTAGCTACCCTGCTGGGTCTGCAGAGGTCGCCGGGTCAGACTTCACCACAGGGTTAGTTTGCATTCAAAAAGGTTCCGACGTTAATTGTACGTGTTAATGTGATGTCAGTGTGTTTGCGTTAGCATGGAGAAGTGTTCGCGTTAGCTGAAGCGGCGCCTCCGTCACCAGCCCTGTTCCCATCACGTTTCAAGAGAAGGTTTTTCTTTGCCCTGTAAGGTTCTGATGAAAGACATCGTCACTCCGGTTCCACAAGAGGAGGTCAAGGCTGTGATCCGTAAGTGTCTGGAACAAGCAGCTCTGGTCAATTACCAGCGCCTGTCCGAGTACGCCAAGCTGGAAGGTAAGCTAGGCACCCCCATCCGGCCACTTCCTGCTTTGTGTCAGTGTCGTTGGTGGAGCAGTGTGGTCGTTCTGTGGTGGCGTGACTGTGAATATGAGCTTGCTAATGTTACATTGGTGTTAGAGGAAAACGTGAGGCTCGGCATCGACACCAGAGAACCCCTGTAGCATCCCGGACTCGGTGTGGCTTATTAGCCACCGTGTGGAGACGTCGTCTCACGTTAGCGTCCGTTCATTTTAATTTCAAAACGATGCTGTTCCCGGTGTTATTGTGCAGTTAAACATCTGAGGGCAGTTTGCTCCGGTCCGATCATGGACCCGTTTGTTCCATCGCTGCATGGTCACCTCAAGTTTGATGTCGTTGACAAGAGGACCAACATTTATTTTCTGATTGGTCAGACGTTCCTTGCAGGAAGTAAACAAAGCTGGTTCCGGCGGTGGCGGAGCTGGTGGAGGACTATGATGGTCGGTCTCGGTCCTGGCCATCACTGATCTGATCTGACATGGTTCCATTTATCAAATGATGCAGTTTGACTATAACAACTTGATGTTCTGGAGTCGCTGAAGCAGCAGATCAAGTCAGTTTCATGAGGAGCATTAATCCTCCACAACGGTGACACCACCAAAAAAAGGTGCAATGCCTCCCGCCGTCGGGCTGGATCCAGGGCGGCTCACGTTGTCACCGCAAACCACCAGTTGATGGCGGAGCGACATGCGTATTCCCAGCAGCCCGCTGCAGTTAAGGTCCACGCCGGGTTTGATTGTCTGTTTCCACTGGACCAAACAGGTTAGACGTACGTAAGCGTGTCCTGAGTTTCAGTCGGGACTCACGAGCCCGTCTGTCATTTAGACATTTGACTCAACGTCAGGTCTGAGCATCGTGAACTGCTGAAGCAGGAGACAAAGCCTCTGCAGGCCCCTCTGCAGACCTGCTGGGTGGTTCCGCAGGTCTCTGAGGTGACCTGCAGCTCCTGCTCGTAGGAAATGTCCGGGAAGTAAAAATGCATTCAATTCTCCTAGAACCTCCTCAGCTTGTCCTTCGGCTGAGTCTTCGTCTCACTTTGGCCTGACGGCTGAAGCGATGCTCCTCCTCTGTCCTCGCCCGTCCTCCTCCGTCCTCCTCCGTCCTCCTCCGTCCTCCTCTGCCCTCCTATGTCCTCCTGCCCTCGATGACCTCCACGCTCACCCCTCGCTCCTCCTTGTCTATTGGCGTTTGCTGCTTCTCATGAGCTGAAGTTTGAGGGCCAGTAAACAAGCGTGACCGGACCTCCGGTCCCCCTTTTCTTTAGTAGACAGACGACTCTCCTGATTCTGGACTCTGAGGCGCCGCCAGACACCCGGCTGGTTTGCTGTCTTATTGTTTTTACGATGATCAGGCGCACGTCCCTGATTGGAATTTCATCGCTTTGTCCAAATACTTTTTGTGAGTTTTAGTAAAAAAAACGGCTGAAATTTTAGATTTTTTTAGTCAAAATTTGATCAAGTTCCTGACTTTGACTCCTTCTGAGCATTTTAGGCTGCGGACGTCTCAGCGTTTGTCCTGTACAGTTACCATGGTAACATGTGTCCCTGATTGTCTCTTCTGATAGACCCGTCTCTGGCCCTCCATCTCTGTTCGCCTGTATCACCATGGTTACCTGTCTCTCTCTCCATCTCTGCTCACCTTCCATGGTTACCTGTCTCTCTCTCTCTCCGTCTCTCTCTCCCTCTCTGCTCACCTACATCACCACGGTTACCTGTCTCTCTCTCTCTCT
Source organism: Dactylopterus volitans (assembly GCA_901007715.1). NCBI lineage: Eukaryota > Metazoa > Chordata > Actinopteri > Syngnathiformes > Dactylopteridae > Dactylopterus > Dactylopterus volitans. Next base: position 21,750 of record CAAKHG010018461.1, read on the forward strand.
CTCTCCGTCTCTCTCTCCATCTCTGCTCATTTACCATGGTTACCTGTCTCTCTCTCTCCACCTCTGCTCACCTACCATGGTTACCTGTCTCTCTCTCTCTCTCTCTGCTCACCTACATCACCATGGTTACCCTTCTCTCTCTCTCTCTCTCTCTCTCTCTCTCTTTCTCTCTCTCTCTCCCTCTCTCTCTCCTTGCTCACCTATATCACCATGGTTACCTGTCTCTCTCTCTGTCTCTGCTCACCTACCATGGCTACCTGTCTCTCTCTCTCTCTCTCTCTCTCTCTCTCTCTCTCTCTCTCTCTCTGCTCACCTACATCACCACGGTTACCTGTCTCTCTCTCTGTCTCCGATCTTGTGTATCACCACGTTTACCCGTCTCGCTCTCTCTCCACACCACCCCAGTGTAGTTGTCTAGTTGTCCCCTGGTTTACCTGCGCTGGCTGGCGAGCCACCTGGGCTTCGTTCAGGCAGGATTCAGACCTGGCAGCCATCTTTGAGGACGCTCATTGAGCTTGATGCTAACGGAGAGAAAGATGGCTGCCCTCAGTGTTTATGCTATGCTAGGCTAACCCTTCCTGGGCCCGTCTGGTTGTCACGGGTTAACCCCTGAGAGTCGGACAAAATAACACAGCAAACAGGCGCGTTCTCAGAAAAGAAACAATGGGTGTGGGACGTCTTCAGAGGGTCCACGCGAGACGACGTCTGGAAAGAAACGACGGCCCTGCGTGCGCCGAGGACGACCGAGCTCTCGCTCGCTCGCACGGCCTCTCTGAGACGCTCTGATGTTTGAGGCTTCGCCTGTTTGGTTGAGCGAACGGTTAATCCAAAAATGCCCACTGGACCCGAGCGTGGACGTCTGGTGCTGCCGCACCGGACCCGCCCGGCCCAGCGCCCTGGCCCAGCGCCCGGCTACTGGCAGCTTCAAAGAAGATGACATCTCATCATTAAACGGACCAAAAGTCAACGCAGCGAGTCAACGCAGCGAGTCAACGCAGCGAGTCAACGCAGCGACAGCGAGTCGCCGGCGGCGGCGCCGTCTTTCCCGCGTCGGGACGCTTAGCGTTAGCGTCGCTAGAGGAGTTCGGGCGTCTCCGCAGACGCCGAAGTCCATGACCGACCGTGTCAGCCGATCGGCTTGAGGGCGGGTGATGCCGGCCCTTGGGAAGCTGGCGTGGGCGTTACCGCGGTGACCTGTGTGCCCCTCCCTCTCTGACGCCGGCCTCTCGCATGCCTCGGTATCCTCCCTCTTTCTCTGTAGGGAAAAAGAGAGAGATGTATGAGCATCCTGTCTTCTGCTTGGCCTCCCAAGTGATGGATTTAACCATTCGTGAGTACTTTCCTCCTCCCCCAGCCCCTCCCACCTCCGTCCGCACACCCTCGTTTCCCGCCATGCACGCCGACCTCTGCTAGCCAGTTTTGTATGACGCCGTGGGACCCGATTCCAGACGCGGTCGTCTGTCTGTTGGCTTGTTTTCTGTCCTCCGTTGTCTGTCTGCGACTTGAATGCATTTTTACTTTGCTTGTGTGTAAACCCTCCTCAGATCACGATACCACATCCCGCACTCACGTGAAAGGCTCCGCCAAGCCCCGCCCACCCGTCGCCACACAGGTTACACTTACACGCTGGTAGCGATGGCGTTTTTGACCCTTTATGAAAGAGGCTTTTCCGTATGGGAGCAGGTAGACGTCCAGATGCTTTGTGTTGTCTGTCTTTTTTCTCCCGACATGCACTTATTTGGATTTCTGATTCTGAATATTCTCTCTCACTCCCCTCCTCACATGTTCCTTCCTCTCTCTACCTCCTCGCCATCCCTGCACCTGCTGTTTTATTTGTGTTCTTCCTTGAATCTGTAACTCTCTCCTAGTGGAGAAATCTCAGGAGTCAGGTGACACTGTGCTGTCTGTCCCAGCTCCGCTGGCAGAACACTCTCAGTCCACCTTAAAGCATGCCGCCACAGCCCTGCTCACAACCTTCCTGAGACCTCCGGGGGCCTCGTGGCAGGAGAAGTCCCACGAACGTTGTGACGGCATCAGTGTGTCTTTCCCACCATTCCCCCAGCGCTCAGATACCAACCCCCCCAGCGCTGATCAGAACTGGTCCATGATGTCCAAAAGTGCCGTGACATGACGGGAGAGAGAGAGAGAGAGAGAGAGAGCGAGATGATGGACACGCTTCGCACGCGACTCGCTACCGAGCTGCGACGCCGCCGCGTGCAAATGGTCCAGCATGCAAACGGTCCAGCGTGCAAACGGTCCAGCATGCAAACGGTCCAGCATGCAAACGGTCCAGCGTGCAAACAGTCCAGCGTGCAAACGGTCCAGCGTGCAAACGGTCCAGCGTGCAAACGGTCCCGCGTGCAAACGGCTCAGCTCATGGTGGAGTTGCAGCAGCGACAGGAAACACCCCACCAAAATAAAAGCCCCCCGCTAACACGCAGCGAGCGGAAGCAGCTACGCTGCCTGTACCTGAGAGTAGACGTCACTGCCCACACGAGTGTGTCGTACATGAAGTATGAGTGTGTAGTACATGAAGTACCAGTATGTAGTAGATCAGGATGATGATCATCATGATCGACACACATTTCTCAGCTTCATGTGTCTGCAGTCGAGTGAAAATATGGCTTCATCACCAATCAGTATATAGGAGTGTATTGTCATGGTAACGGGGGCCGGCTCCCAGCCTTCACCTCCAAACTGGGACAGACAGACGGACAGAGAGACAGGCAGGCAGGCAGGCAGGCAGGCAGGCAGGCAGGCAGACAGACAGACAGACAGACAGACAATCCTCCTTTTTAGCAGGACACATGTCTCATTCTGTGGGAGCTGTCAGCCATGTTAACATGACCTCAGCGCTCCAGCAGGCCACCTCCCGCTTGTGTGTGTGCGCGCGCGCGTGTGTGTGTATGTGTGTGTGTGTGTGTGTGTGTGTGTGTTCTTGACACAGTCAGACAGCATAACCCGGACCATTACACACACTGTGGGGTGTTCACGCTTTGCTCCGACGGACCTTCCCACCCGCCCTGCTGATCTATAGCACTTGAGCTATGTAGCAGAGGCGACGTTAGCGACATTAGCGACGTTAGCAACCGGCGCTGCTGGAGTGCAGCTGAGCTGGCCTTTAAATCTGCAGCTCAAGATTTGTAAATTTAACCATACACAGAATATGATTTAGACAGCATAACTAAAAAACGAAGCCAA